>CM065597.1:106403569-106458685 GCA_033119425.1 Bufotes viridis | reverse complement strand
TGGTGGGGGCCTGTGGCCGCTGCACTGTTATGGAGGGGATCTGTGGCGGATGCACTGTTATGAGGGATGGCACTGTTATAGGGGATCTGTGGATGGCACTGTTATGGGGGATCTGTGAATGACACTGTTATAGGGAATCTGTGGCTGGCAATGTTATGGGGATCTGTGGATGACACTGTTATGGAGGATCTGTGGCTGACACTGTTATGGGGGATCTGTGGCTGACACTTATGGGGGTCTGTGGCTGCACTGTTATGGAGGATCTGTGGATGGCACTGTTATAGGGAATCTGTGGATGGCACTGTTATAGGGAATATGTGGATGACACTGTTATGGGGGTGGTCTGTGGCTGAAACTGTTATGGGTGTCTGTGGCTGACACTGTTATGGGGGTGGTCTGTGGCTGACACTGTTATGGGGGTGGTCTGTGCCTGAAACTGTTATGGGGTGGTCTGTGGCTGACACTGTTATGGGGGTGGTCTGTGGCTGACACTGTTATGGGGGTCTGTGGCTGACACTTATGGGGGTCTGTGGCTGACACTGTTATGGGGGATCTGTGGATGGCACTGTTATGGAGGATCTGTGGATGACACTGTTATAAGGGATCTGTGGCTGGCACTGTTATGCGTGAGCGGGGTCTGTGGCCAACACACTGTTATGGGGTGGGCCTGTGGCCGATGCACTGTTATGGGGGATCTGTGGCGGATGCACTGTTATGGGGGATCTGTGGTGGATGAACTGTTATGAGGGATGGCACTGTTATAGGGGATCTGTGGATGTCACTGTTATGGGGATCTGTGAATGACACTGTTATAGGGAATCTGTGGCTGGCACTGTTATGGGGGATCTGTGGATGACACTGTTATGGGGGATCTGTGACTGACACTGTTATGGGGGATCTGTGGCTGACACTTATGGGGGTCTGTGTCTGCACTGTTATGGGGGATCTGTGGATGGCACTGTTATGGGGAATCTGTGGATGACACTGTTATGGGGGTGGTCTGTGGCTGAAACTGTTATGGGGGTGGTCTGTGGCTGACACTGTAATGGGGGTCTGTGGCTGACACTTATGGGGGTCTGTGGCTGACACTGTTATGGGGGATCTGTGGATAGCACTGTTATGGGAGGGATCTGTGGATGGCACTGTTATGGGGGATCTGTGGATGGCACTGTTATGGGGGATCTGTGGATGACACTGTTATGGGGGATCTGTGGATGACACTGTTATGGGGGATCTGTGGCTGACACTGTTATGGGGGATCTGTGGCTGACACTGTTATGGGGGTCTGTGGCTGACGCTATGGGGGTCTGTGGCTGCACTGTTATGGGGATCTGTGGATGGCACTGTTATAGGGAATCTGTGGATGACACTGTTGTGGGGGTGGTCTGTGGCTGAAACTATTATGGGGGTCTGTGGCTGACACTGTTATGGGGGTGGTCTGTGGCTGACACTGTTATCGGGATCTGTGGCTGACACTAATGGGGGTTCTGTGGCTGACACTGTTATGGGGGATCTGTGGATGGCACTGTTATGGGGATCTGTGGATTACACTGTTTTAAGAGATCTGTGGCTGGCACTGTTATAGGGGATCTGTGGATAGCACCGTTATGGGAGGGATCTGTGGCTGACATTGTTATGGGGGTGGTCTGTGGCTGACACTGTTATGGGAGGGAGCTGTGGCTGACACTGTTATGCGGGCGCTGTGGCTGACACTGTTATGGGGGCGCTGTGGCTGACACTGTTATGGGGGGTCTGTGGCTTACACTGTTACTGGGGGTTGTGGCTGACACTGCTATGGGGGGTCTGTGGATGACACTGTTACAGGGGTGGTCTGTGGCTGACACTGTTACAGGGTGGTCTGTGGCTGACACTGTTACGGGGGCGCTGTGGCTGACACTGTTACGGGGGCACTGTGGCTGACACTGTTACGGGGCACTGTAGCTGATGGGGGATCTGTGGCGGATGCACTGTTATGGGGGGATCTGTGGCGGATGAACTGTTATGAGGGATGGCACTGTTATAGGGAATCTGTGGATGTCACTGTTATGGGGGATCTGTGAATGACACTGTTATAGGGAATCTGTGGCTGGCACTGTTATGGGGGATCTGTGGATGACACTGTTATGGGGGATCTGTGACTGACACTGTTATGGGGAATCTGTGGCTGACACTTATGGGGGTCTGTGTCTGCACTGTTATGGGGATCTGTGGATGGCACTGTTATGGGGAATCTGTGGATGACACTGTTATGGGGGTGGTCTGTGGCTGAAACTGTTATGGGGGTGGTCTGTGGCTGACACTGTTATGGGGGTCTGTGGCTGACACTTATGGGGGTCTGTGGCTGACACTGTTATGGGGGATCTGTGGATAGCACTGTTATGAGAGGATCTGTGGATGGCACTGTTATGGGGATCTGTGGATGGCACTGTTATGGGGGATCTGTGGATGACACTGTTATGGGGATCTGTGGATGACACTGTTATGGGGGATCTGTGGCTGACACTGTTATGGGGGATCTGTGGCTGACACTGTTATGGGGGTCTGTGGCTGACGCTTATGGGGGTCTGTGGCTGCACTGTTATGGGGGATCTGTGGATGGCACTGTTATAGGGAATCTGTGGATGACACTGTTGTGGGGGTGGTCTGTGGCTGAAACTATTATGGGGGTCTGTGGCTGACACTGTTATGGGGGTGGTCTGTGGCTGACACTGTTATCGGGATCTGTGGCTGACACTAATGGTGGTCTGTGGCTGACACTGTTATGGGGGATCTGTGGATGGCACTGTTATGGGGGATCTGTGGATGACACTGTTATAAGAGATCTGTGGCTGGCACTGTTATGGGGGATCTGTGGATAGCACTGTTATGGGAGGGATCTGTGGCTAACATTGTTATGGGGGTGGTCTGTGGCTGACACTGTTATGGGAGGGAGCTGTGGCTGACACTGTTATGGGGAGCGCTGTGGCTTACACTGTTATGGGGCGCTGTGGCTGACACTGTTATGGGGGGGTCTGTGGCTCACACTGTTATGGGGGGGTTGTGGCTGACACTGCTATGGGGGGGGGGTCTGTGGGTGACACTGCTATGGGGCGGGTCTGTGGCTGACACTGTTATGGGGATGGTCTGTGGCTGACACTGTTACGGGGGTGGTCTGTGTCTGACACTGTTACGGGGGCGCTGTGGCTGACACTGTTACGGGGGCACTGTGGCTGACACTGTTACGGGGGCGCTGTAGCTGACATTTTTATGGGGGCGCTGTGCCTGATACTGTTATGGGGGGGTCTGTGACTCACACTGTTACGGGGGGGTCTGTGGCTGACACTGTTACGGGGGTGGTCTGTGGCTGACACTGTTACGGGGGCGCTGTAGCTGACACTGTTACGAGGGTGCTGTGGCTAACACTGTTATGGGGGCACTGTGGCTGATACTGTTACGGGGCGCTGTGGCTGACCCTGTTACAGGGGCGCTGTGGCTGACACTGTTACGGGGCGCTGTGCCTGACACTGTTATGGGGAGGTCTGTGGCTGACACTGTTATGGGGGGTGGTCCGTGGCTGACACTGTTATGGGGGTGGTCTTTGGCTGCCACCGTAATGGGGGGGGAAGTCTGTGGCTGACACTGTTATAGGGGGGGGAGTCTGTGCCCGACACTGTTATGGGGGTATCTGTGGATGACACATAGCATCTTATGCTATGTGTCATCCACAGATCCCCCCATATGAGTAATAATGATCTTCTACATGGTGAGGCAGGTGGGCGGGCTGCCAGGCACTGGTAGCACAAGTCACTACGCCATGCGCCTGCGCCCGCCTTCTTCATTCATGAAGTGGGCGGGGCAGGGGCATCACTTAGTGACCTACACATTGGACGGCCGCTCTTTCTTCATTACCGCCGCGGGAGACGCAGAGCTGAGGAGGAGCTGAGGAGCTGAGTTATGGGGAATCTGTGGATGACACTGTTATGGGGGTGGTCTGTGGCTGAAACTGTTATGGGGGTGGTCTGTGGCTGACACTGTTATGGGGGTCTGTGGCTGACACTTATGGGGGTGGTCCGTGGCTGACACTGTTATGGGGGTGGTCTTTGGCTGCCACCGTAATGGGGGAAGTCTGTAGCTGACACTGTTATAGGGGGAGTCTGTGCCCGACACTGTTATAGGGGTAGTTTAGGATGACACATAGCATCTTATGCTATGTGTCATCCACAGATCCCCCATATGAGTAATAATGATCTTCTACATGGTGAGGCAGGTGGGCGGGCTGCCAGGCACTGGTAGCGCAAGTCACTACGCCATGCGCCTGCGCCGCCTTCTTCATTCATGAAGTGGGCGGGGCAGGGGCATCACTTAGTGACCTACACATTGGACGGCCGCTCTTTCTTCATTACCACCGCCGGAGACGCAGAGCTGAGGATATGCAAATGAGCTAGCTGCTTCTCCCGCGGCGGTTTTATGCTCCTCCATCTGGCGGCCCTTTCACCTCACTGTGGACGCGGCCGCTTGCCTCCTGCACCTCACTGTGCTGCGGCCCGCGGCCCATATGCCTCCTGTGGCCTGTGCCCTGTGCAGTCGGTGAAGGCTCCATGCTCCTCCATCTTAGGCGGCCCTGACAGCTCACTATGGACACGGCCGCTTACTTCCTGGACGTCTCTGTCCTGCGGCCGCGTCCCATATGCCTCCTGTGCCCTGTAAAGTGCATGCAGTGTGTGGCGAATCCTCTGTGCACATGCGCACTTTAGAATTCAGCACACACGCACGGACGTCAGGGAGACAGGGATTTTATTAGTATAGATGGATGGCACACCAATTAAGACCACATGGCATATAAGATGATTTGGGTTTACCAAATATTTTTGTATGATTACTTGTGTGTTGTCTTGTAATAAGATTCTAATAGATCACAGATTGAAGACCAGAAGGTATTGGAGAAAACGTCAAAACAAAAATAGGGATCATCAGCAATTCTGGGAGTGGTCTATCTGTTTCCAGGAAAGCTGTGTTTGTCTATGCTGCAAGGTTTAGGATGAAACAAAGAAAGCTGTGTACCTAGTATGAATGATTCTGTGGAATGTGAATGGGTGTGGCTTTGAGTTGTAGTTGAGTTGAGTATGTGTGAAGTGAAGACTGATGGATGCTTAGTGGAACTGTGTGTGCAGTCTATAGGAGTAAGGGCGTGGTTATGATTAAATGATAGTGCAGCCAGAAATGCACAAATGAAAATGTGAATGCGTATGGGGTATGATATTTGTTTTTATAATTTGAGCATTAGTGATTTTAATTTTATTTTATCTTTTGGAAGATTTTTAGTTTTTATTTGTGACAACATTTTTGATTGAGCACGAATTTTTTTTTTTGTGTGATCTGTCAGATCTGTTTGTTTCAATTTTTGTAGTTATGTGTTTAATGTTAAATGTACTGCTACCGCTGGAGGTCTGTTCTCATGAGCTGTTGAGACTAGTGATGAGCGAGCGCCAAAGTTTTCGGGTGTTCGGGTTACTCTGTCCGAACACATAGCGATATTCGTGCACTCGGCCGAGCACCAGAGTATAATGGAAGTCAATGGGAGACAACCAGGCACCTCCTGCTCGGATGAGGGAAGGGTGCCTGGTCCATTGGAAAAGGTCAGAAAGTGACAGAAACACCACTGAAATGGATCTGGAACAGCATGGGGACCATGTCTGGGTGCATCTTGGACTCCAATGATGCTGCTGGGAACCATATTGTCCCAGTTATCTGCCACTTTTACATAGCGACAAAATCACGCCCCAAATCCCGCCCCCTCGAAAAAAAAAAAATAACATTTTTAGAGGTAAAACTGTTAGGAAACATTATTTCCTGTATATTCAATTGTATATACAGTGCAAATGCTACCAAAAATTTCAAGGAAGAAGCACTCCGATACAGCATGAATATCACATAAAGGAGGGCCCCATTCACATGGTGCTACAATTGTTCAGGTACACTGCTGCACTCATAAAGCCTATGCACTAAGTGAAAGGGCTGGCAAAAATGACAAGGAACCGGCACTCCAATACACTCTTTATTACACATAAAGGAGGGCATCATACACACCCTTGAAAAATTATCATTGATGGCCTACTGGTGACCCTCAAAAACATTTGGAGCAAGGGCGAGCTGATTACCCTCTAAAACATTATAGTTGAGGACCTGAAGGTGAGCAAACCCCATAAAAACATTGCAGTGATGGCCTACAGGGAGAAGACCATATAAAACATTACAGGTGAGGGCCAGAAGCTGAGGGAACCCCATAAAACATTGCAGTGATGGCCTACAGGTGAGCAGACGGTATAAAGCATTGGAGGTGAGGGCCCGAAGCCTAGTAAACCCATATAATATTGTAGAGATGGGCTACAGGTGAGCAGAACATATAAAGCATTTGAGATGAGGGCCTGAAGCCTAGTGAACCCCATAAAGTATGGCAGTGATGGGATACAGGTAAGCAGACCTTATAAGGCATTGGAGGTGAGGGCCTGAAGACTAGCAAACCCCATAAATCATTGCAGTGATGGCCTACAGGTGAGCAGATGGTATAAAGCATTAGAGGTGAGAGCCTGAAGCCTAGCAAACCCCATAAATCATTGCCGTGATGGGCTACAGGTGAGCAGACGGTATAAAGCATTGGAGGTGATGGCCTGAAGCCTAGTGAACCCCATAAAAATATGGCAGTGATGGGCTGCAGGTGAGCAGACCTTATAAAGCATTGGAGATGAGGGCCTGAAGCCTAGTGAACCCCATAAATCATTGCAGTGATGGCCTATAGGTGAGCAGACAATATAAAGCATTAGAGGTAAGGGCCTGAAGCCTAGTGAACCCCATAAAATATTGCAGTAAGAAAATGACAACCGCGGCACTCACGTAGCATTGGATTCGTCTTTTATTTCTCCCAAAAATGCAACGTTTCAACTTCAACAGTCTTTTTCAAGCATACCATGGTAAGCCTAGCAAACCCCATAAATCATTGCAGTGATGGCCTACAGGTGAACAGACCGTATAAAGCATTGTAGCTGAGGGCCTGAAGCCTAGCGAACCCTATAAATCATTGCAGTGATGGGCTACAGGAGAACAGATGGTATAAAGCATGGGAGGTTAGGGCCTGAAGCCTAGCGAACCCTATAAATCATTGTAGTGTTGGCCTACAGGTGTGCAGACCGTATAAAGCATTGGAAGTGAGGGCCTGAAGCCTAGCGAACCCTATAAATCATTGCAGTGATGGGCTACAGGAGAGCAGATGGTATAAAGCATTGGAGGTTAGGGCCTTAAGCCTAGCGAACCCCATAAATCATTGCAGTGATGGGCTACAGGTGAGCAGACGGTATAAAGCATTGGAGGTGAGGGCCTGAAGCCTAGAGAACCCCATAAATCATTGCAGTGATGGGCTACAGGTGAGCAGATGGTACAAAGCATTGTGAGTTTGCTCCGTGGTTCAGGGTATTTCATCCGGGTTTTGCCTTTTGAACCTTTTTGTCCTGACTGGGAGTTTGTAGGCATCCTTCTCAGGTGAGTCCTGTCTGCCACTCCCAGCTACTATATTAGTTTCAGTTTCACTTGCAGTCATTGCCAGATATAGTCCTTACTTCCAGTGCTATTCTGACCTTTGAAGGAGATCGCTTGACGGTATTGCTGTGGAGCTCTCTTCTGGCGTGGAATGTGGTTATTGGGATCATTTTCTCTGCTCATGACTGGATAAGTCTATCTCTGCTGGAGATTGTTTGTTTGTTGCTGTCTTCCCCTGTTGTTCTCCTAGACATGAGTGATGGTGACTAGTGCTCCCATCTGCCTTTCCCCAGTCTAGTCTTTTTAGGGTGACTGAGGGTTTAGGCATCTGCTCGCCGTACGGGTTCACACCCCGTCTAGGGTATCAGGGCAGACAGGTGCCAGCTTAGGGTTAGTCAGGGGTGGCTGTTCTATTTTCCATCCGTAGATAAGGGTCCCCCTTCCCTTCCGTCTGGTGCGACACCGACTGCTGCTGGGATAGCGGTCGTGACAGTAAATCTGGCCTTTAAAAAAAAAAAAGTGACATTTCTCTATTTTTACTTTTTTTGCTTGCTGTTTTGCTTTGTATTTTTCTGTTCCACTATGGATCCGGTTACGGTTTTGGCGAAACAATTACAGGGGTTGTCCCTTGAATTGGCAGGATTAAAAGCTACAGTACTGCAGCAGCAGCAGCAATCCTTGGGTTCCACCGTTGCTACGGGAAACCAAGGTACTCCTGAGCCAAAAGTGGCTTTACCTGATAGGTTCTCAGGAGGGAGAGACCAATTTGTAGCCTTCAGAGAGCTTGTAAATTGTTCTTCAGGTTACGCCCTAGATCCTCCGGCGGTGAGGAACAACGGGTGGGCATTGTAATTTCTCTTCTGCAAGGAGATCCGCAGGCTTGGGCTTTCTCCTTACCATCAGACTATTACGATCAGTGGAGGAGTTTTTGAAGCCCTGGGTCTCGTATATGATGACCCGGACAGGGTCTCACTGGCTAAGTCTAAGCTACGTAGACTTCGGCAAGAGAACCGGTCTGCTGAACTATATTGTTCCGAATTCCGTAGGTGGGCTACTGATACATTATGGAACGACTCGGCCCTTAGGAGTCAGTTCTGCCAGGGGTTGTCTGAAAAATTAAAAGACGCGCTGACGATATACGAGATCCCTGGGTCTCTTGAGGCTGCTATGTCTCTGTCCATAAGAATCGACAGACGACTCAGGGAGAGACTATTAAATTCTACAGAGGCCTCTATAGGGCAGGGATCGGTTTGTTATGATCCAGTCGAACCAATGCAAATAGGGGCGCCACTAGACGGGTGAATCCTCCTAAGGTCCGCCGTAGGTCAGAGGTTTGTTTTCGTTGTGGGGAGGGGTCATTTTGTAAAGGTATGTCCCTCAGTACCCAAGAGACCACAAACAAAGGAGCCGCCGGAAAACTAGAGTCCCCAGATTGTGCGGAGGATAACAGTCTGGGCGTATTCGTTTCCTCCATACGCATGTCTCAGTTTTTGTTGTCCGCTACCGTTGTGGCGGGCAATAAGACTGAGATCTGTTCCGTCTTTTTGGACAGTGGGGCGGGAGTCAACTTGGTGGATTCACGGTTTGCTCAGGCTCTGGGTTTTACTCCCGGAACCGGTACGCAGAACTATTCCTGTTTTTGCCATCGACTCCTCCCCTTTTACTCAGAGAGATTAACTCAGATCATCCATAATATCCATCTGCAGGTAGGGGACCTCCATAAAGAGCATATCTCTTGTTATGTCCTGGACAGTCTTCTGGCTCCTATGGTATTGGGGCTTCCCGGGCTGGTGACTCACAATCCAGTGGTGGATTGGAAGGCCGGGAGATGGTGGAGTGGAGTGAACATTGTAAGGACAGCTGCTTGAGTAGTAGGTGCTCAACACTCTCTGTAACATCTCTACCTGCCTTTCTGTCAGATTTTATGGATGTGTTCTCTGAGAAGGGTTGTCAGGGGTTACCACCTCATCGTCCATATGATTGCCCGATTAATCTATTACCTGGGGCAAAACTACCTAAATCCCGGTTATACAATCTTTCCGGCCCGGAGAGGAAGGCTATGCAAGATTATATTTCGGAGAGTTTGGCTAAGGGACACATCAGACCCTCCTCTTCACCCGTGGCTGCAGGGTTCTTTTTGTTAAAAAGAAAGATGGGGGCCTGCGTCCTTGCCTGGATTTCCAGGAAATAAACCGGATAACTATCCGTGATCCCTATCCTCTTCCTCTCATTCCTGACCTCTTTAATCAGGTTTCTGGTGCTAAATGGTTCTCCAAAATGGATCTCAGAGGAGCCTATAACCTGGTTCGCATCAAAGAGGGGATGAGTGGAAGACGGCTTTTAATACTCCGGAAGGGCATTATGAAAATCTGGTCATGCCATTTGGTCTTACTAATGAGCCTGCGGTGTTCCAACATTTTGTCAACGATATTTTTAGTCACCTTATCGGAGATTTGTTGTGATATATCTTGATGGCATCCTGGTCTATTCTCCGGATCTGGATACACATAAGATCCATGTGAGACAAGTGCTGCAGATATTGAGGGCCAACAAATTGTTTGCTAAATTAGAGAAATGTGTGTTCGTTGTGAAAGAACTGCCATTTCTGGGGTATGTGTTGTCAGACTCAGGTTTCCGCATGGATCCAGAGAAAGTCCGGGCAATTATGGACTGGGATCTGCCTGAGAACCTGAAGGCATTGCAACGCTTCCTGGGGTTTGCCAATTTTTATAGAAAGTTTATAAAGAACTATTCCTTGGTTGTCAAACCACTGACGGACATGACCCGAAAGGGATCCGATTTTTCCAAATGGTCACATGCAGCGAAAACTGCCTTTACATCTCTCAAGGAGAGATTCACCTCGACCCCTATTCTCGTACAGCCAGATGTCTCGCTTCCTTTTATTGTAGAGGTTGACGCATCAGAGGTGGGGGTGGGAGCGGTACTATCTCAGGGCCCGTTCCCTGGTGAATGGCGTCCGTGTGCTTTCTTTTCGAAGAAATTGTCTACTGCAGAAAGGAACTATGATATTGGCAACAGGGAACTCTTGACTATTAAGTTGGCCTTAGAGGAGTGGCGTCATTTTCTGGAGGCGGCGGTTCATCCCGTCACCGTGATTACTGATCACAAAAACTTATTATATCTGGAGTCTGCTACACGTCCCACCCCTAGACAGGCTCGGTGGTCGTTATTTTTTACTAGGTTTATTTTTGTAATAACCTATCGCCCGGGGGCAAAAAATACTAAGACGGATGCATTGTCTCGAAGTTTTCCTGGAGGGGGTGATGTTGATGTACCAGAGCCTATTTTGCAAAAGGGGGTGGTGGTCTCTGCATTACACTCAGGTTTAGAGGGGAGGGTGTTGGAAGCTCAGGGGGACGCCCCGGCCTCCTGCCCCTCGGGTAAACTGTTTGTGCTAGAAAATTTACGCCTGGAGATACTAAAAGAACACCATAACTCCACACTGGCAGGACACCCAGGTAGTAAGGCAACCTCTGAATTAGTGTATCGTCGGTTCTGGTGGCCTAAGTGGTGCCAGGAGGTGTTGAATTTTGTGTCTGCATGTGCTACCTGTGCTCGTTCTAAGGTGGATCATACTCGTCCAGCAGGGCGTCTTTTACCTCTGGCCATCCCCAACAGGCCTATCAATGGATTTCATTACGGATCTACCAGTATCAGCGGGGAAGACTGTTATTCTTGTAGTTTTTGACAGATTCAGTAAAATGGTGCACTTTATTGCTCTTACCGCATTGCCTAATGCTAACACACTGGCTCAGGTTTTTATTGACCACATCGTGAAGCTTCACGGGGTCTCTTCCGATATTGTTTCGGATTGTGTTACCCAATTTGTTTCTAAATTTTGGAAAGCTTTTGTTCTCGTTTAGGGGTTCATCTGTCGTTTTCTTCATCTTTCCATCCACAGTCCAACGGTCAGACTGAGCGTACCAATCAAAACCTAGAGACGTATTTGAGATGCTTTGTTTCCGAAAATCAGGAGGAATGGTCATCTTATTTACCGTTAGCCGAGTTTGCCATTAATAATCGTCGTCAAGAATCCACCGATAAGTCACCATTTTTGGTGCGTATGGTTTCCATCCTCAGGTTTGTACGTTTAGTGAGGGGGCCGTCTGGGATTCCTGAGGAGGAACGATTTGCGTCTTCACTTTCATCAGTGTGGCAGAGTGTGCAAGAAAGTTTGAAGAGAGGTGGTGGTAGATACAAACGTGTGGCTGATAAGAAGCGCTCTGAAGGTCCGGACCTTGGGGTGAATGACTTGGTGAGGTTGTCTACCAGAAATATCAAGTTGAAGGTTCCCTTGTGGAAATTAGGTCCGAGATTTATTGGTTCCTATAGGGTAATTAAGATCATTAACCCGGTGGCTTTTCGTCTGGAGCTACCTCAGACTCTAAGGATCCATAATGTCTTCCACAGTTCTCTGCTTTAGAGATATGTAGAACCTCCTGAACCATTGCCACTACCGCCTCCATCGGTGGTTGTTGATGGCAGTCTTGAGTTTCAGGTAGAAAAGATTGTTGATTCACGATATGTTCGCCGCTCTCTTCAGTACCTGGTGCACTGGAGAGGTTATGGTTCCGAAGAGAGAATGTGGGTGCCAGCATCAGAGATAAAGGCGGACAGACTCATTCAGGCTTTTCATAGGTCCCATCCGGAGAGGCCTGGTCTTGAGGGTCCGGTGGCCCTCGTAGAAAGGGGTTACTGTCACGACTGTGACTGATCCAGACAGGTCTGGGAGGAGAAGGTCGCAGCGACTTGCTACTCACGATAGCTTGTGAGTTTGCTCCGTGGTTCAGGGTATGTCATCCGGGTTTTGCCTTGTGAACCTTTTTGTCCTGACTGGGAGTTTGTAGGCATCCTTCTCAGGTGAGTCCTGTCTGCCACTCCCAGCTACTATATTAGTTTCAGTTTCACTTGCAGTCATTGCCAGATATAGTCCTTACTTCCAGTGCTATTCTGACCTTTGAAGGAGATCGTTTGACCGTATTGCTGTGGAGCTCTTGTCTGAGTGTGGACTGTCGTTATTGGGATCATCTTCTCTGCTCGTGACTGGATAAGTCTATCTCTGCTGGAGATTGTTTGTTTGTTGCTGTCTTCCCCCGTTGTTCTCCTAGACATGAGTGATGGTGACTAGTGCTCCCATCTGCCTTTCTCCAGTCTAGTCTTCTTAGGGTGACTGAGGGTTTAGGTATTCTGCTCGCCGTGCGGGGTTTACACCCGTCTAGGGTATCAGGGCAGACAGGTGCCAGCTTAGGGTTAGTCAGGGGTGGCTGTTCTATTTCCCATTCGTATATAAGGGTCCCCCTTCCCCTCCGTCTGGTGCGACTGCTGCTGGGAAGCGGTCATGACAACGGTATAAAGTATTGCAGGTGAGGGCCTGAAGCCTAGAGAACCCCATAAATCATTGCAGTGATGTCCTACTGGTGAGCAGACCTTATAAAGCATTGGAGGTGAGGGCCTGAAGCCTAGTGAACCCTATAAATCATTGCAGCGATGGACTTCAGGTAAGCAGATGGTATAAAGCATTGGAGGTGAGGACGTTAAGCCGAGCCAACCCCAAAAATCATTGCAGTGATGGGCTACAGGTGAGCAGATGGCATAAAACATTGGAGGTGAGGGCCTGAAGCCTAGCGAACCCTATAAATCATTGCAGTGATTGGCTACAGGTGAGCAGATGGTATAAAGCATTTTAGGTGAGGGCCTGAAGCCTAGTGAACCCTATAAATCATTGCAGCGATGGACTACAGGTAAGCAGACGGTATAAAGCATTGGAGGTGAGGACGTTAAGCTGAGCCAACCCCAAAAATCATTGCAGTGATGGGCTACAGGTGAACAGACTGTATAAAGCATTGGAGGTGAGGGCCTGAAGCCTTAGCGAACCCTAAAAATCATTGCAGTGATTGGCTACAGGTGAGCAGATCGTATAAAGCATTTTAGGTGAGGGCCTGAAGCCTAGAGAACCCCATAAATCATTGCAGTGATGGGCTACAGGTGAGCAGACGGTATAAAGCATTGGAGGTGAGGGCCTGAGGCCTAGAGAACCTCATAAATTATTTCAGTGATGGCCTACAGGTAAGTAGACGGTATAAAGCATTGGAGGTTATAGCCTGAAGCCTAGTGAACCTCATAAAATATGGCAGTGATAGGCTAGGCTACAGGTTAGCAGACCTTATAAACCATTGGAGGTGAGGGCCTGAAGCCTAGCAAACCACATAAATCATTGCAGTGATGGGCTACATAACATAGTAACATAGTACATTACATAGTACATAAGGCCGAAAAAAGACATCTGTCCATCCAGTTCGTCATCCTGAGGCCGAACAGGTGAGAAGACGTTATAAAGCATTGGAGGTGAGGTCCTGAAGCCTAGTGAACCCTACAATACATTGTATTGAGGGCATTTGTATTCTGAATGGAAAAGGAGGCGGATGATAAAACAAGATTCAAACATATACCACTTTTTTGCAGTGAAAAGGGTAAAAAAATCTCAATCTTGTAGATTGAGTACATTATAAAGCATACATTAAAATTGCGTTTTGTTCCTCATTAGCTCAGCTTTTCTCTGTTAGAGTGGAGAAGTCAGGGGCAATCCAGGCCTTGTTCATTTTGATCTGAGTCAACCTGTCGGCATTGTCAATGGACAAGCGGATACGGTTATCGTTTATAATGCCACCAGTAGCACTAAATACATGAACTCAGACAATACGCTGGCGGCAGGGCAGGCCAGCACCTCCAAGGCGTAGGCGCAAATTCGTACCACGTGTCCAGCTTGGACACCTAGTAGTTGTAAGGCATTGAGGGATCATTTAGGATGCTGAGACGGTCTGCAATGTATTCCTTCACTGTCTTCCAAAACTTTTCCCTGCTTGTAACACTAGGCCGTGATTCAGGGTGAGGTTGCTGGCGGGGTGTCATGAAAGTGTCCCATGCCTTGGAAAGTGTTGCCCTGCCTCTGTTGGAACTACAGTTTTTTCCCTTGTCTCCCTTACTCGGTTGCCTAAGGAAGTACGCACTCTGGCGGCCGCATTGTCAGATGGAAAATTTTGGAACAATCTGTCAACAAGTACCTTCTGGTATTGCACGGTTTTACTCATCCTTTCCACCACAGGAATAAGTGATGAGAAGTTCTCTTTGTAGCAGGAGTCGATAAGGGTGAACACCCAGTAATCTGTGTTACCTAAAATGCGTATAACGCGAGGGTAGCGGGAAGGCAGCATAACATGAAGTCAGCCATGTGTGCAAGACGTCGATGCCAACTTTAGGATGACAAACCACACCAATGCTCACGTTGTACCCTCAGGATACTACACATTTATTTACAAAAGGTCACATAGACCTACTAAACCCTTTTAGGGGTTACCACATATATATTAAAACGTAACCTTTATTATATTTTTATAAAAGCTGATACATTTATTTATACACCCAGTCCCATTAAAATTCTCAGGGAAGGAATCAGATATGCCACTCAATACTGAATGTGTGTAATCCTCTTTTACATGGAGGTACTGCGTATGGCTGCAGTTCACTTTGTTGTGTTATAATGTGTGCATCTGCCATAGGTTAATGCATATGTTTTTCTACATTCCTATCCTATCAGGAAACCAGCGCATCCAGCGTAAATCTGGTGTTCCAGCTGTGGCTGGACAAGTTTAATAGTGTCCGGCAAAGGATATATTTTTGTTCTGGGTGAAATTCAGTTGCAAAAATAGAAATAACATAAATCTGGTGTTCCACCTGTGTCTTGACAAGTTTAATAGTGTCCGTCAAAGGATATATTATTTTCTGGGGTGAAATTCAATTTGCCAAAATAGCAATACCCAAAATCTGGTGTTCCAGCTGTTGCAGGCCAAGTGTAAATCTGTCCGTTAAAGGGTATATTACACAGTGTTAAAATACAGCATAATCCTCTACATTTGCACACACTATTTTGCATCTCTAAGTGTATTTCTTTCCGTTAAAGGTTATATTACACAAAGTGTTAAAATAAAAGTGCTGAAAGCATAATCCTATATATTTTTCACATGCTACTGTGCATCTCAAAGTGTAAATCTGTCCGTAAAAGGATACCTTTCATCCAGGGCCTAAATACTAGGCCTACAATTGATATTCCCTTAAATCTGTGGTTACTGCTGTGCTTGGATTAGTGTAATATGGTACATAAATAAATAGCCAGATAATGTTATGTGCCTGCAAAAAAAGGCCTGAATTTGAATTCAATACATTGGGCCATATAATTTTTTTCTTATTGTGGTGAACGGTAACAATGAGGAAAACATCTAGTAAGGGACGCGGGCCGCGGACATGGTCGTGGTGTTGTTAGTGGACCCTCTGGTGCTGGGAGAGGACGTGGCCGTTCTGCCACAGCCACACGTCCTAGTGAACCAACTTCCTCAGGTTCCTGTACCCGCCAGAATTTACAGCGATATTTGGTGAGGCCCAATGCCGTTCTAAGGATGGTGAGGCCTGAGCAAGTACAGGCGCTAGTCAATTGGGTGGCCGACAGTGGATCCAGCACGTTCACAACATTATCTCCCACCCAGTCTTCTGCAGAAAGTGCACAGGTGGCTCTTGAAAACCAAGCCCATCAGTCTGTCACATCACCCCCATGCATAACAGGGAAACTGTCTGAGCCTCAAGTTATGCAGCAGTTTCTTTTGCTGTTTGAAAACTCTGCTGGCAAGGTTTTACAAGGGAATACACCTAGCCCTTCCCCAGTGGTGGAAGACATAGAATGCACTGATGCACAACCACTTATGTTTCCTGATGATGAGGACATGGGAATACCACCTCATCGGAGTCCGCACGTCTCTGATAATGACGAAACACAGGTGCCAACTGCTGCGTCTTTTTGCAGTGTGCAGACCGAAAGGAGGTCAGGGAGGAAGACTGTGTGGAAGACGATGCAGGGGACGATGAGGTCCTAGACCCCACATGAAATGAAGTTCGTACCACTGACTTTCATAGTTCAGAGGAAGAGGCAGTCCCAGGGTCCGACTCACTCCCGACCTCCACAACATTCTCCCAGTGTGCGGTCAGGAAAATGTAGCGTCCCTGGCCACCAGCACTTGTCCATGTTTCCGTGGTGAGGTGGACCTTCCCAGGAAGTGCGTTGGTCAGGGCACGGGTGATGTTCTGGGACATATGCTGGTGTAAGGCGGGCACGGCATATCGTGAAAAATAGGGCTGGGGACTGCGTACCGAGGGACGGCCGCCGACATCAGGCTGCGGAAGGCCTTAGTGTCCACAAGCCTAAATGGCAACATTTCAAGGGCCAGTAATTTCAAAACTTGCGCATTCAGTGCTATGGCCTGTGGGTGGGTGAGTATTTGCACTTGCGTTCAAATGCCGGTGTTATCGACATTTGGACGCTGCGCTGAGACAGGGAAGTGGATGTTGTTGCTGACGGTTCATGCAAAGGTCCAGGTGCAGGGCGAGGGGCATCCGGGCCTGTGCCTTCGACAGTGGATTGGCCAGCCGTGCGTAACCCAGGGGAAGTGGAGGTGCGACCCGTAGACGCAGAGTGCTGACCCAGGCGTCCAGCCCACCTATTTGGGTGCTTGGTTGCCATGTGGTGGATCATGCTGGTGGTGGTGAGGTTGCTAGTGTTCACGCCCGGCTCAATTTGGTATAGCACAGGTTGCAAACTACCACTCTTTTGTCGTCTGCGCTTTCCTCAAAAAGCGCCATACTGCGGAACACCTACCCCTTGGCAAGGTAGATTAACGTATGGGGGTGCTCGGTGTAATGGTTGTGGGCCTGTTTGGTGTGGGCTGACGTCTCCCTTTTGCCACCCCACTGCCTCTTCCAGACTGTTGCGGTGCTACGGATCCCTCCCCTCTTTCCTCGCTCGGCTTTTCACCTAAAAATGTTGGATCAGTGACCTCATCGTCCACCACCTCCTCTTCCAA
This sequence comes from Bufotes viridis, assembly GCA_033119425.1. Lineage (NCBI taxonomy): Eukaryota > Metazoa > Chordata > Amphibia > Anura > Bufonidae > Bufotes > Bufotes viridis. Next base: position 106,441,250 of record CM065597.1, on the reverse strand, counting down.
TTCCTCACTCTGTTCATCCTCCTGACTGGACCTAACCACCACCTCAGTGATTGACAACTGTGTCTCATCATCATCCACCTCATGAGCGAATGATTCTGGTTCACCACCGTCATCTTCTTGAGACTGTGAAGGCTCAAGAGGTTGGGAATCAGGGCACAATATCTCAGGTACCTCTTCAAGCGTGCTTGACGAGAGAGCCAAACCAAGTACTGGCGATGAAAAGAGGTCATGAGAATATCCGAGTGTGGGATCAACTTGTTTGGCCAGTTGCGGCATGGTGGGAGGAAGGAGAATCAGAGTGAGGATTCGGTTGACCAGACTCTTGGCTACAGAGACTGGACTTTGTGGAAGAGAGGGTGGTGCTTAACCGACTGGAAGCATTATCTTCTGCAATCCAACCAACCACCTGTTCTCACTGGTCCGACTTAGATAGTGTTGTCCTGCGCCACCCAGCTAAGTTGGACATATAGCTGGGTAAGTTGGATTTTTTCTGGTGCACTGGCAGCAGGCACTGTTTCATTGCGCCCAGGGCCACGGTCTCTGCTTGCAGCATCAGCATCACGCCAAGGGCCACGGCCTCTGCTTGCACCATCAGCATCACTCCCTGGGCCACGGGCTCTGCTTGTACCATCAGCATCACGCCCAGGGCCACGGCCTCTGCTTGCACAATCAGCATCATGCCCAGAGCCACGGCCTCTGCTTGCACCATCAGCATCACGCCCAGGGCCACCGCCTCTCCTTGCACCATCAGCATCACACCAAGGGCCACCGCCTCTCCTTGCACCATCAGCATCACGCCCACTTCCCCTCCCTTTGTGCTCGCCTTCTTCATATTAATGGTTTTGTCAGTAGAGGTGACGAGATTTTCAGCACTACTCTAGCCCAGAGATAATGTAATTCTTACAGTTCACACTGTATTGGCTTGCTGTAATGTACTGTAGACCGAGAAATACAAATTTTCGGCACTACACTAGCCCAGAGATAATGACATTTTTACAGTACACACTGTATTGGCTTGCTGTAATGTAGTGTAAACAGTGAAATACAAATTTTCGGCACAATACTAGGCCAGAGATAATAAAATTTGTACAGTACACACTGTATAGGCTTGCTATAATGTACTGTAGTCAGAGAAATAAAAATTTTCGTCAATACACTAGCTCACAGATAATGTCATTTTTACAGTACACACTGTATTGGCTTTCTGTAATGCACAGTAGACAGAGAAATACAATTTTTCGGCAATACACTAGCCCAGAGATAATGTAATTTTTACAGTACACACTGTAAAGGCTTGCCATAATATACTGAAAACAGAAAAATATAGATTTTCAGGAGTACAGTAGGACACAGATAATGACATTTTTACAGTACACACTGTATTGGCTTGCTATAATAAACAGCAGACAGAAAAGTAAATTTTTTCGGCACTACACTAGCCCAGAGATAATGTAATTTTTACAGTACACACAGTATTGGCTTGCTATAATGATCAGGAGATAGAGAAATACAATTTTTGGCACTACACTAGCCCAGAGATAATGTAAATTTTGCAGTAGACACTGTATTGGCTTGCTATAATTTACTGTAGACAGAGAAATACATTTATTCGGCAATACACTAGCCCAGAGATAATGTAATTTTTACAGTACACACTGTATTGGCTTTCTGTAATGTATAGGAGAAAGAGAAATACAATTTTTCGGCACTAGACTAGCCCAGAGATAATTAAATTTTTATAGTACACACTGTATTGGCTTTCTGTAATCTACAGGAGACAAGGAAATCCAGTTTTTCGGCAATACACTAGCCAAAAGATAATGTAATTTTTACAGTGTACACTGTAAAGGCTTGCTATAATGTATTGAATATGGAAAAAGAAAGAATTTCAGGAGTACACTAGCCCAGAGATATTGTAATTTTACAGTACACACTGCATTGGCTTGCTATAATGAACAGGAGACAGAGAAATATAATTTTTCGGCACTACAGTAGCCCAGACATAATGTAATTTTTACAGTACACACTGTATTGGCTTTCTATAATGTACAGGAGACAGAGAAATACAATTTTTCAATCCACTAGCCCAGAGATAATGTAATTTTTACAGTACACACTCTAAAGGCTAGCTATAATGTACTGAATACAGAAAAATAAAAATTCTCAGGAGTACACTAGGCCACAGATAATGACATTTTTATAGTACACACTGTATTGGCTTGCTGTAATGAACAGGAGACAGAGAAATACAATTTTCAGCACTACACTAGCCCACAGATAATGTAATTTTTGCAGTACACATTGTATTCGGATGTAGTTCTATATTGGATACAAATTTGTCCCAAATAAAATGTATTCTCTGCTGGAATACTGTATATACGGTTGCGGCCTAAACGCACACACAGATGTGCCCCAAACTTGTTAACTATGGCAAAAATATAAATCACTCTCTGCTGGAGTAATTAATATGACGGTTGTGGATTGAACACACACACAGATGTGGCACAAGTTAGGTTCATTTCCCCAGAACAAATAATTTTCTCAGATGGTACAGTGTATATCTTGGTAGCAGGAACACTGTAGTGAATAAGCCCCTTTTTATAATGTCTGCCCAACACACTGCTTTATGATGGTGCAGTGTATATCTCAGTACCAAGGAACACTAGTGAATAAGCCCCTTTTAATAATGTCTGCCCAACACACTGCTTTATGATGGTGCAGTGTATATCTCTTTACCAAGGAACACTGTAGTGAATAAGCCCCTTTTGATATCTGCCCAACACACTGCTTAATGATGGCTTATTGTAGATGTCACTAATTGGAAATCTTTCTGTCTTTTAGAAGTTATAAAAGCAATTTTCAAGCCCTGCACTATCTGTCCCTCCCTGGTGACGCCTGTCCCTGATAGTGTGAATTAACCCCTTCTTAAAAAAAAAAGGTGCTGCACTGCTGTCAAACACACACTCTAGTCCTTAAAAGCACTGCTAGGTCTTTCAATAAGGTTTTTGGAATGAAATCAGTAAGTTTAGAGCAAACGTTATCTGTCCCTGCCTACTGTCTGCTCTCTCTAACGATGAATGAGCCGAACGTTGGACCTCAGCTCCTATATGAAATGGTATCACATGTTCCGGCCAGCCAATCAGTGTAAGGCCCCTTGCACACGACAGTATTTTGCGGACCGTATACTGGCAGTTTTTTCAGTTCAGTATACTGACAGTATACTGAACCATCCACTTCAATGGGTATGCAAAAATACTGAAGTGTCTCCGTATGCCTTCCTTTTCCGTTTTTCCGTTTTTTCTGTTCCGTTTAAATATAGACCATGTCCTATTCTTGTCCGCAAATCACGTTCAGTGGCTCCATTCAAGTGAACAATCTATTGAAAATTTCAAGACCACAGCAGTAAAAAAATGCATTTTGGGGTTTTATTGAAAAAAGCTGTGTTTTAGTCCGAACAAACAGTTGTGCATCTGTCGTTTAAATAATTATTTACAATTTATAGCAGTTAAATACTGCATTTGTGAATTTTGGTGACCAAATCCTAGTTTTGGTCCCCAAATCTGGTGTCCATACATAGTATAAATATCTACTGTTAATGTACAGCAGTTAAAAACTGGCAGGTACTGTATATTGACACCGGAGAGAGACCAATCTTTCAGCTTGGTGGGTGAATGCAAATCATGAGGAGAACATCAAATAAGGGATGTGGGCATGGTCGTGGTGGCGTTGGTGGAGCTCCTGTTGCTGGGAGAGGACTTGGCCGTTCAGCGCCAACTACTGATTCAAGTCAAACACCTTCCTCTGGTGTGAGTAGGCGACAAATCTGCAGCATTATTTGATAGGCCCAAATGCAGCTCTACGGATGGTGAAGCCAGAATATGTACAGGCGATAGTAGAATGGGTGGCTGACAGTGCCTCCAGTTCCTTCACAGTATCTAACACCCAGTCCTCGGCAGAAAGCTCAGAGTTGGAACCTGCAGACCATGCCCATCAGTCTTCCACCTCACCCCCTTGCAAATCAGCCAAGCAGTCAGAGCCCCAAATCATGCAGGAAAGTCTCATGCTTTTTGATGACTCTGTTGGCAGGGTTTCCCCGGCCCATTCACCTAGCCCTTATCCATAAGAGGAAGACCTTGAATGCACTGATGCTCAACCACTTTTGTTGCAGGATGAGGACATGGGAATACCGCCACAAAACGTCTCTGATGATGACGGAACACAGGTGCCAACTGCTGTGGCTTTCTGCAATGTGCAGACCGACGAGGAGGACAGGGGTCATGAATGAGTGGAAGATGATGTGGAGGATGATGAAATCCTCGACCCAGACTAGACTGAAGGTCGTGCTAGTGAGGCATGCAGTTCTGAGGAAAGGCGGTGGTCGCACAGAGGCAACAGCACAGCAAAAGAGGGAGCAGGGGGCAAAAGCGCAGCGGCCGTTCCAGAGACAGTACGCCTGCTACTGTCCACCGCACCCAGGCACTGAGCACACCAAGGCCTGCTCCAAGGAGTTCATTGGCGTGGCAGTTCTTCACACAATGTCCTGATGACAAGACACGAGTGGTTTGCATGTTGTGCCATCAGAGCCTGAAGCCAGGCATAAACATACTTAACCGGAGCACAACCTGCATGACCAGGCATCTACATGCAAAGCATGAACTGCAGTGAAGTAAACACCTTAAAAACAAGGAACTCTCTCATGCTCCTCCTGCTCCCTCTTCTGCTGATGGCTCGGCCTCTCCCTCCACCTCTGGCGTCACCGTGGCACCTGGCGACCAGCAAACAGAGGATGTTCCACCAACACCACCACATACGACATCATCACCAAGCATCTCCACCATGTCACACGACAGCATTCAGCTGTCCATCTCCCAAACATTGGAGAGAAGGAGGAAATACCCACCTACCCACCCTCGAGCCCTGGCCCTGAATGCCAGCATTTAAAAATTACTGGCCTTTGAAATGCTGTCATTCCGTCTGGTGGAGAAGGACTGTTTTAAACAGCTGATGGAGGTGGCTGTCCCCCAGTACGTTGTTCCCACTACTTTTCCAGGCAGAGCCGTCCATTCCCTGCACAACCAAGTGGAGGATAAAATCAAATGTGCGTTGCGCAACGCCATCTGTGGGGGCATTTCACAGGGTTTCAGGCAGGTCATACAGAAGTGGCTCAGAGGGTGGGTTCCTGCACCAGCAAAGGCCAGGTACACATATGGACAGCCAGGGCACACGTCTGGAGAACGAGGAGGAGGATAAGGTAGAGGAGGAGGAACCGGTTTCATTGCAGGGTGGCACCCTACGCAGCTCAGGGCCATCACTGGAGCATGGCTGGGGAATACAAAGGACACAGACGATACACCACCTACAGAGGACAGCTTATCATTACCTCTGGGCAGCCTGGCACACATGAGCGACTACATGCTGCAGTGCCTGCGCAGCGTTGACTTCAATGGGGTTCGGGTTCGGGGTTAAGTTTGGGTCGAGTTCGGATCCCAAACTCGAACATTTTCGTGAAGTTCGGCCGAACTTCCGAACCCGAACATCCAGGTGTTCGCTGAACTGTAGTACTGAGATATACACTGCAACTTCATAAAGCAGTGTGTTGGGCAGAACATTATAAAAGGGGCTTATTCACCACAGTGTTCCTTGGTACTGAGATGTACACTGCACCATCAGAGAAATTATTTTTCTGTGGAAATTACCTAACTTGTGCCACATCTGTGTGTGCATTCAATCCATAACCGTTATCTTAATTACTCCAACAGAGAGTGATTTATATTGTGCCTACAGTTTTCTGTATTCAGTACATTACAGCAAGCCAAAACAGTGTGTACTGTAAAAATTACATTATCTCTGGGTAAGTGTAGTGCTGAATATTGGTATTTTTGTTGATGAAAATTGGTATTTCTCTGTCTACAGGACATTACAGCAAGCCTATATAGTGTGTACTGTAAAAATGTCATAATCTCTGGGCTAGTGTAGTTCCTAAAATTAGTATTTCTCTGTCTACAGTACATTACAGCAAGCATATACAGTGTGTACAGTAAAAATTACATTATCTCTGGTCTAGTGTAATCCTGAAAATATTTATTTTTCTGTATTCAGTACATTACAGCAAGCCAATACAGTGTGTACTGTAAACATTTCATTATCTGTGGCCTACTGTAGTGATGAAAATTTGTATTTCTGTCTACAGTACATTACAGCAAGCCTATACAGTGTGTACTGTAAAAATTACATTATCTCTGGTCTAGTGTACTCCTGAAAATGTTTATTTTTCTGTATTCAGTACCGTCCTGCATCAGAAAACTGTCTTTAGCGGACAGTAAAACAAACTCCGCCACATCTACAGACAAAACCATTAATATGAAGAAGACGAGCACAAAGGGAGGGGGAAGTGAGAGTGATGCTGATGGTGCAAGCAAAGGCCATGGCCCTTGGCGTGATGCTGATGCTGCAAGCAGAGACCGTGGCCCTGGGTGCAATAAAACTGCTTCCAGTGCACCAGAAAAAAAACTAAAAAATCCACCTTACCCAGCTTCATGTCCAACTTAGCTGGGCGGCGCAGGAAAACAATGCCCAAGTCGGACCAGTGAGAACAGGTGGTTAGTTGGATTGCAGAAGATAATGCTTCCAGTCAGTTAAGCACCATCCTCTCTTCCACGAAGTGCAGTCTCTGTAGCCAAGAGTCTGGTCAACCGAATCATCACTCTGATACTCCTTTCTCCCACCATGTCGCGCCTGGCCAAACAAGTGATCCCACACTCGGATATTCACATGACCTCTTTTCATCGCCAGTACTTGGTTTGACTCTCTCGCAAAGTGCGGCTTGAAGAGGTACCTGAGATATTGTGCCCTGATTCCCAACCTCTTGAGCCTTCACAGTCTCAAGAAGATGATGGTGGCGAATCACAATCATTCGTTCATGAGGTGGATAATGATGAGACACAGTTGCCAGTCACTGAGGTGGTAGTTAGGTCAAGTCAGGAGGATGAGCAGATTGAGGAAGTGGAAGAGGAGGTGGTGGACGATGAGGTCACTGACCCAACATGGTTAGGTGAAAAGCCGAGCGAGGACAGCAGTACAGAGGGTGAAGCGAAGCGTAGCACTGCAACAGTCTGAAAGAGGCAGTGGGGTGGCAAACAGGAGACGTCGGCCCACGCCAAACAGGCCCGCAACCATTACACTGAGCACCCCCATGCATAAATCTACCTTGCCAAGGGGTAGGTGTTCCGCAGTATGGCGCTTTTTGAGAAAGCGCAGACGACAAAAGAGTGGTAGTTTGCAACCTGTGCCATACTAAACTGAGCCGGGCGTGAACACTAGAAACCTCACCACCACCAGCATGATCTGCCACATGGCATCCAAGAACCCTAATAAGTGGGCAGAACACCTGGGAACGCACTCTGCGTCTGCGGGTCCCACCAATGCCTCCACTTCCCCTGTGTTACGCACTGCTGGCCAATCCCTGTCGAAGGCGCAGGCCTGGATGCCCCTCGATCTGCACCTGGACCATCAGCAACAACTTCCCTGTCCCAACGTAGCATCCAAATGTCGATAACACAGGCATTTGAACGCATGGCGCAAATACCCACCCACAGGCCATAGCACTAGATGCGCCACTTTGAAATTATTGGCCCTTGAAATGTTGACATTTAGGCTTGTGGACACTGAGGCCTTCCGCAGCCTGATATCCGTGGAAGTCCCTCGGTACGCAGTCCCCAGCCGCCACAATTTTTCACGGTTGTGCCGTGCCTGCCTTACACCAGCATGTGTCCCAGAACATCACCCATGCCCTGACCAACGCACTTACTGGGAAGCTACACCTCACCACGGACACATGGACAAGTGCTGGTGGCCAGGGCGCTTACATTTCCCTGACCACACACTGGGTGAATGCTGTGTAGGCCAGGAGTGAGTCGGACCCTGGGATGGCACAGGTGCTGCCCACGCCCAGGATTGCGTCCATCAGGGTCTCCACCACCAGCTATGTTACTGGCTCCAACCCCAACTTCTCCTCCTCCGCCGCCTCCTCCTCCACTTCCACCTCCAACAGCAGTCAGCCATCAGTTGCTAGCTGGAAGCAGTGTAGCACTGCTGTGGAGTAGCGTCAACAGGCCTTGCTGAAGCTGATCTTCTTAGGGGACAAACAGCACACCGCTGCAGAACTGTGGCAGGGTATAAGGGACCAGACCGAGGCTGTGGCTCTCGCCCTCAACCTAGAAACAGGCATGGTTGTGTCTGACAATGGCCGAAACTTGGTGGCTGCTTTGGAGCTCGTCAACCTGACACACTTTCCATGAGTAGCCCACATCTTAAACTTAGTGGTTCAGCTGTTTATCAAAACCTACCCCAATTTGCAGGAGCTACCAGTGAAGGTGCGCCGCTTGTGTGCCCATTTCCGAAAGTCGTCCACAGCTTCAGCCTGTCTGTCAACGCTGCAGCAGAGCTTGAGGCTTCCAGCTTACCGAATGTTGTGTGACGGGAGCACGCGGTGGAACTCTACGTTCTACATGTTGGCCAGGCTTTGTGAGCAACAGAAGGCAGTTGTGGAAGACCAGCTGCAACATTGTCGTTGCCTTTCAAGTCAACTGCCACTATTCACAAGCGAGGAGTGTGCATTGATGTCAGACCTATGTGATGTTTTAAAAACTTTGATGAATCCACACAGATGGTTAGTGGAGATAACGCTATTATCAGTGTAACCATCCCACTGCTGTGTCTACTCAAGCGATCGCTGCTCACAATTAGGGAGGATGCTTTGAATGTGGCAGATGAGGTAATGGGGAGGAGATGACACAGGGTGATAGCCAGATCTCCCCAGTTCGTCTTCTCAGTGCGGATTGGTCCATGAAGAGAAGGGGAGCTGTAGACCCTTGCCTCTGCTACAGAGGCTAGTACCCATGGAGCTTTAATTCCATCTGTTCAGCGTGGATGGGCAGAAGAGTAGGAGGACGTGGGTATGGAGAGTCAACTTAAAGTTGACATCGACGTCTTGCCCGTTGGTACTCTGGTAAACATGGCTGACTTCATGTTAGGCTGCCTTTCCGCTACCCTCACATTATATGCATTTTAGGTAACACAGATTACTGGGTGATCACCCGTCTCGAACCCCCTACAAAGGGAACTTCTCATCTCTCGCTCCTATGGTGGAGAGAGCGAGTAAAACCGTGCAATACCAGAAGTTATTTGTTGACAGATTGCTCCAAAATTTTTCATCTGACAATGCGGCCGCCAGAGTCCGTACATCCTTAGGCAACCGAGAAAGGGAGACAAGGGGAACACACAGTAGTTACAACAGAGGCAGGGCAACACTTTCCAAGGCATGGGACACTTTCATGACACCCCACCAGCAACCTCACCCTGAATCGCGGCCTAGTGCTACAAGGAGGGAAAAGTTTTGGAAGATGATGAAGGAATACATAGCAGACCGTGTCAGTGTCCAAAATGATCCCTCAGTGCCTTACAACTACTAGGTATCCAAGCTGGACACGTGGCACGAACTTGTGCTCTACGCCTTGGAAGTGCTGGACTGCCCTGTCGCCAGCGTATTGTCTGAGCGTGTATTTAGTGCTGCTGGTTGCATTATAACAGATAAGCATATCCGCTTGACCACTGACAATGCTGACAGGTTGACTCAGATCAAAATGAACAAGGCCTGGATTGCCCCTGACTTCTCCACTCCACCAGAAGATAGCTAAGCTAATGAGGAACAAAAATGCAATTTAAATGTATGCTTTATAATGTACTCAATCCACAAGATTCAGATGCACTCTTTTCAAGTGGTATATGTTTGAATCTTGTTTTCTCCTCCGCCTCCTCCTCCATACAGAATATATATGCCCTCACTACAATGTTTTGTAGCATTCACTCGGCCTCAGGCCCTCACTTCCAATGCTTTATACCGTCTGCTCACCTGTAGACCATCACTGCAATGTTTTATGGGGTTCACTGGGCTATAGACACTCACTTTCAATGCTTTATACAGTCTGCTGACCTGTAGCCCATCACTGCAAAGTTTTATGGGGTTCGCTCGGCTTCAGGCCCTCCCCTCCAATGCTTTATAAGGTCTGCTCACCTGTAGCCCATCACTGCCATATTTTATGGGGTTCACTAGGCTATAGGCCCTCAGCTCCAATGCTTTATACCGTCTGCTCACCTGTAGGCCATTACTGCAATGTTTTATGAGGTGCACTAGGCTATAAGCCCTCACCTCCAATGCTTTATATGGTCTGCTCACCTGTAGGCCATCACTGCAATGTTTTAAGGGTTTCGCTCGGCCTCACGACCTCAACTCCAATGCTTTATACCGTCTGCTCACATGTAGCCCATCACTGCAATATTTTATAGGGTTCACTAGGCTTTAGACTTTCACCTCCAATGCTTTATAAGGTCTGCTCACCTGTAGCCCATCACTGCAATGTTTTATGGGGTTGGCTTGGCCTCAGGCCCTCACAGCCAATGCTATATACCGTCTGCTCACCTGTAGCCCATCACTGCAATGTTTTATGGTGTTTGATTGGCCTTAGGTCCTCACCTCTAATGCTTTATACCATCTGCTTACCTGTAGTACCATCACTGCAATGTTTTATGGGGTTCACCAGGCTATAGGCCCTCACTATTGATGCTTTATACCGTCTGCTCACCTGTAGCCATCACTGCAATGTGTTATGGGGTTCGCTCAGCCTCAGGCCCTCACCTACAATGATTTATACCGTCTGCTCACCTGTAGGCCATCACTGCAATGTTTATGGGGTTCACTAGGCTATAGGCCCTCACCTCCAATGCTTTATACCGTCTGCTCACCTGTAGGCCATCACTGCAATGTTTTAGGGGTTCGCTCGGCCTCAGGGCCTAGACTTCAGGCCCTCACCTCTAATGCATTATAAGGTCTGCTCATCTGTACGCCATCACTGCAATGTTTTATTGGGTTCACTAGGCTATAGGCCCTCACCTCCAATGCTTTATACCATCTGCTTACCTGTAGGTCATCACTGCAATGTTTTATGGGGTTTGCTCGGCCTCAGGCCCTCACCACCAATGATTTATTAGGTCTGCTAACCTGTAGCCCATCACTGCAATGTTTTATGGGGTTCACTAGGCTATAAGCCCTCACTTTGAATGCTTTATATCATCTGCTCACCTGTAGCCCATCAATGCAATGTTTTATGGGGTTCGCTTGGCCTCAGGCCCTCACCTCCACTGCTTTATATGGTCTGTTCACCTGTAGCCCATCACTGCAATGTTTTATGGGGTTCAATAGGCTACAGGCCCTCACTTTCAATGCTTTATACCGTCTGCACACCTGTAGCCCATCACTGCAATGTTTTATGGGGTTCGCTCGGCCTCAGGCCCTCACCTCCAATGCTTTATACTGTCTGCTCACCTTTAGCCCATCACTGCAATGTTTTATGGAGGTTCACTAGGTGATAGGCCATCACTTTATGTTTTATACCATCTGCTCACTTGTAGACCACCACTGCAATGTTTTATAGGGTGCGGTCGGCCTCAGGCCCTCACCTCCAATGCTTGTCACCGTCTGCTCACCTGTAGCCCATCACTGCAATGTTTATGGGGTTCACTAGGCTTCAGGCCCTCACCTCCAATGGTTTATATGATCTGCTCACCTGTAGGCCATCACTGCAATGTTTTATGGGGTTCACTAGGCTATAGGCCCTCACCTCCAATGCATTATACCGTCAGCTTACCTGTAGCCCATCACTGCAATGTTTTATGGGGTTCGCTCAGCCTCAGGCCCTCACCTCCAATGCTTTATAAGGTCTGCTCACCTGTAGCCCATCACTACAATGTTTTATGGGGTTCGCTAGGCTTCAGGCCCTCACTGCCAATGCTTTATACGGTCTGCTCAACTGTAGGCCATTACTGCTATGTTTTATGGGGTTCATTAGGCTATAGGCCCTCACCTCCAATGCTTTATATGGTCTGCTCACCTGTAGGCCATCACTGCAATGTTTTATGGGGTTCACTAGGCTATAGGTCCTCACCTCCAATGCATTATACCGTCAGCTTACCTGTAGCCCATCACTGCAATGTTTTATGGGGTCTCGCTTCAGCCTCAGGCCCTCACCTCCAATGCTTTATATGGTCTGCTCACCTGTAGGCCATCACTGCAATGTTTTATGGGGTTCGCTCGGCCTCAGGGCCTAGACTTCAGGCCCTCTCCTCCAATGCTTTATAAGGTCTGCGCACCTGTAGCCCATCACTGCAATGTTTTTTGGGGTTCACTAGGCTATAGGCCCTCATCTCCAATGCTTTATACGGTCTGTTCAACTGTAGGCCATTACTGCAATGTTTTATGGGGTTCACTAGGCTATAGGCCCTCACTTCCCATGCTTTTACGGTCTGCTCACCTGTAGGCCATCAATGCAATGTTTTATGGGGGTAAATCGGCCTCAGCCCCTCACCTCCAATGATTTATTAGGTCTGCTCACCTGTAGCCCATCACTGCAATGCTTTATGGGGTTCACTAGGCTATAGGCCCTCACTTTCCAAGCTTTTTATCATCTGCTCACCTGTAGCCCATCACTGCAATGTTTTTGGGGTTCGCCCGGCCTCAGGCCCTCACCTCCAATGCTTTACATGATCTGCTCACCTGTAGCCCATCACTGCAACGAGTTAACGGGTTTACTAAGCTATCGGCCCTCACTTTCAATGATTTATAACGTATGCTTACCTTTAGCCCATCACTGCAATGTTTTATGGGGTTCGCTCGGCCTCAGGCCCTCACCTCCAATGCTTTATACTGTCTGCCCACCTGTAGCCCATCACTGAAATGTTTTATGGGGTTCACTAGGCTTCAGGCCCTCACCTCCAATGCTTTATAAGGTCTGCTCACCTGTAGCTCATCACTGCAATGTTTTATGGGGTTTGCAAGGCTTCAGGCCCCCACCTCCAATGCGTTATACGGTCTGCTCAACTGTAGGCCATCATTGCAATGTTTTATGGGGTTCTCTCGGTCTCAGTCCCTCACCTCCAATGCTCTATAAGGTCTGCTCACCTATATGCGATCACTGCAATGTTTTATGGAGTTTGCTAGGCTTCAGGCCCTCACCTCCAATGCTCTATAAGGTCTGCTCACCTGTAGCCCTTCAGTGCAATGTTTTATGGGGTTCACTAGGCTATAGACCCTCACCTCCAATACTTTATACCGTCTGCTTACCTGTAGCCCATCACTGCAATGTTTTATGGGGTTCGCTCGGCCTCAAGCCCTCACCTCCAATGCTTTATAAGGTCTGCTCACCTATAGTCCATCACTGCAATGTTTTATGGAGTTTGATACGCTTCAGGGCCTCACCTCCAATGCTTTATAAGGTCTGCTCACCTGTAGCTCATCACTGCAATGTTTTATGGGGTTCGCTAGGCTTCAGGCCCCCACCTCAAATGCTTTATACGGTCTGCTCAACTGTAGGCCATCATTGCAATGTGTTATGGGGTTCTCTCGGCCCCAGTCCCTCACCTCCAATGCTCTATAAGGTCTGCTCAACTATAGGCGATCACTGCAATGTTTTATGGAGTTTGCTAGGCTTCAGGCCCTCACCTCCAATGCTTTATAAGGTCTGCTCACCTGTAGCCCATCAATGCAATATTTTATGGGGTTCGCTAGGCTTTAGGCCCTCACCTCCAATGATTTATACGGTCTGATCAACTGTTGGCCATTACTGCAATGTTTTATGGGGTTCACTAGGCTATAGGCCCTCACCTCCAATGCTTTATACCGTCTGCTTACCTGTAGCCCATCACTGCAATGTTTTATGGGGTTCGCTCGGCCTCAGGCCCTCACCTCCAATGCTTTATACTGTCTGCTTACCTGTAGCCCATCACTGCAATGTTTTATGGGGTTCGCTCGGCCTCAGGCCCTCACCTCCAATGCTTTATACTGTTTGCACACCTGTAGCCCATCACTGCAATGTTTTATGGGGTTCACTAGGCTTCAGGCCCTCACCTCCAATGCTTTATAAAGTCTGCTCACCTGTAGGCCAACACTGCAATGTTTTATAGGGTTTGCTCGGCCTCAGGGCCTAGGCTTCAGGCCCTCACCTCCAATGTTTTATAAGTTCTGCGCACCTGTAGCCCATCACTGCAATGTTTTATGGGGTTCACTAGGCTATAGTCCCTCACCTCCAATGCTTTATACCGTCTGTTCACCTGTAGCCCATCAATGCAATGTTTTATGGGGTTCACTAGACTATAGGCCCTCACTTTCAATGCTTTATACCATCTGCTCACCTTTAGGCCATCACTGCAATGTTTTATGGGGTTCTCTTGGCCTCAGTCCCTCACCTCCAATGTTCTATAACGTCTTCTCACCTGTAGCCCATTACTGCAATGTTTTATCGGGTTCGCTCGGCCTCAGGCCCTTACCTCCAATGCTTTTTACCATCTGCTCACCTGTATCCAATCACTGCAATGTTTTATGGGGTTCACTAGGCTTCAGGCCCTCACCTCCAATGCTTTTTACCATCTGCTCACCTGTATCCCATCACTGCAATGTTTTATGGGGTTCACTAGGCTTCAGGCCCTCACCTCCAATGCTTTATAAGGTCTGCTCACCTGTAGCTCATCACTGCAATGTTTTATGGGGTTCGTTAGGCCTCAGGCCCGCACCTCCAATGCTTTATACGATCTGCTTAACAGTAGGACATCATTGCAATGTTTTATGGGGTTCACTAGGTTATAGGCCCTCACTTTCAAAGCTTTATACCGTCTACTCAACTGTAGCCCATCACTGCAATGTTTTTTGGGGTTCGATCGGCCCCAGGCCCTCACCTCCAATGCTTTATACCATCTGCTCACCTTTAGCCCATCACTGCAATGTATTATGGGGTTCGTTCGGCCTCAGGCCCTCACCTCCAATGCTCTATACTGTCTGCCCACCTGTAGCCCATCAATGCAATGTTTTATGGAGGTTCACTAGGCTATAGGCCCTCACTTTGAATGTTTTATACCGTCTGCTCACCTGTAGCCCATCACCGCAATGTTTTATGGGGTTCGCTCGGCTTCATGGCCTAGGCTTCAGGCCCTCACCTCCAATGCTTTATAAGGTCTGCGCACCTGTAGCCCATCACTGCAATGTTTTATGGGGTTCGCTCGGCCTCAGGCCCTCAACTCCAATGCTTTATACTGTCTGCTTACCTGTAGCCCATCACTGCAATGTTTTATGGGGTTCGCTTCGGCCTCAGGCCCTCACCTCCAAAGCTTTATACTGTTTGCACACCTGTAGCCCATCACTGCAATGTTTTATGAGGTTCACTAGGCTTCAGGCCCTCACCTCCAATGCTTTATAAAGTCTCCTCACCTGTAGGCCAACACTGCAATGTTTTATAGGGTTTGCTCGGCCTCAGGGCCTAGGCTTCAGGCCCTCACCTCCAATGTTTTATAAGTTCTGCGCACCTGTAGCCCATCACTGCAATGTTTTATGGGGTTCACTAGGCTATAGTCCCTCACCTCCAATGCTTTATACCGTCTGTTCACCTGTAGCCCATCAATGCAATGTTTTATGGGGTTCACTAGACTATAGGCCCTCACTTTCAATGCTTTATACCATCTGCTCACCTTTAGGCCATCACTGCAATGTTTTATGGGGTTCTCTTGGCCTCAGTCCCTCACCTCCAATGTTCTATACGTCTTCTCACCTGTAGCCCATTACTGCAATGTTTTATCGGGTTCGCTCGGCCTCAGGCCCTTACCTCCAATGCTTTTACCATCTGCTCACCTGTATCCCATCACTGCAATGTTTTATGGGGTTCACTAGGCTTCAGGCCCTCACCTCCAATGCTTTATAAGGTCTGCTCACCTGTAGCTCATCACTGCAATGTTTTATGGGGTTCGTTAGGCCTCAGGCCCCCACCTCCAATGCTTTATACGATCTGCTTAACAGTAGGACATCATTGCAATGTTTTATGGGGTTCACTAGGTTATAGGCCCTCACTTTCAATACTTTATACCGTCTACTCAACTGTAGCCCATCACTGCAATGTTTTTGGGGTTCGCTCGGCCCCAGGCCCTCACCTCAATGCCTTATACCATCTGCTCACCTTTAGCCCATCACTGCAATGTATTATGGGGTTCGTTCGGCCTCAGGCCCTCACCTCCAATGCTCTATACTGTCTGCCCACCTGTAGCCCTTCAATGCAATGTTTTATGGAGGTTCACTAGGCTATAGGCCCTCACTTTGAATGTTTTATACCGTCTGCTCACCTGTAGCCCATCACCGCAATGTTTTATGGGGTTTGCTTTCGGCCTCATGGTCTAGGCTTCAGGCCCTCACCTCCAATGCTTTATAAGGTCTGCGCACCTGTAGCCCATCACTGCAATGTTTTATGGGGTTCTCTAGGCTTCAGGCCCCCACCTCCAATGCTTTATACGGTCTGCTCAACTGTAGGCCATCATTGCAATGTGTTATGGGGTTCTCTCGGCCTCAGTCCCTCACCTCCAATGCTCTATAAGGTCTGCTCACCTGTAGCCCATTACTGCAATGTTTTATGGGGTTCGCTCGGCCTCAGGCCCTCAACTCCAATGCTTTATACTTCTAATCACCTTTAGCCCATTACTGCAATGTTTTATGGGGTTCAGTAGGCTATAGGCCCTCACTTTCAATGCTTTATAACGTCTGCTCACCTGTAGCCCATCACTGCAATGTTTTATGGGGTTCGCTCGGCCTCAGGCCCTCACCTCCAATGCTTTATACCATCTGCTCAGCTTTAGCCCATCACTGCAATGTATTATTGGGTTCGTTCGGCCTCAGGCCTTCACCTCCAATGCTTTATACTGTCTGCTCACCTGTAGCCCATCACTGCAATGTTTTATGGAGGTTCACTAGGCTATAGGCCCTCTCTTTGAATGTTTTATACCGTCTGCTCACCTGTAGCTCATCACTGCAATATTTTATGGGGTTCACTCGGCCTCAGGGCCTAGGCTTCAGGCCCTCACCTTCAATGCTTTATAAGGTCTGCGCACCTGTAGCCCATCACTGCAATGTTTTATGGGGTTCACTAGGCTATAGGCCATCACCTTCAATGCTTTATACCGTCTGTTTACCTTTAGCCCATCACTGCAATATTTTATGCGGTTCGCTCGGCCTCAGGCCCTCACCTCCAATGCTTTATAAGGTCGGCTCACCTATTGGCCATCACTGCAATGTTTTATGGAGTTTGCCAGGCTTCAGGCCCTCACCTCCAATGCTTTATAAGGTCTGCTCACCTGTAGCCCATCACTGCAATGTTTTATGGGGTACGCTAGGCTTCAGGCCCTCATCTCCAATGCTTTATACGGTCTGCTCAACTGTAGGCCATTACTGCAATGTTTTATGGAGGTTCACTAGGCTATAGGCCATCACCTCCACGGGCGTAGGAAGCGGGGGGGACGGGGGGGCACGAATCCCCCCCAGGAAATAATGCGGGGGGGACAGGTATGTAAAAATCCCCCCCAGCGGCAGCGCAATGTGTGCGGCGGTGGCGGGGCACAGGGAGATGAACGCTTCCATTGTGGAAGCGTTCATCTCCACAGTCATCTGTATCGCCGTCCCCAGGACAGCGATACAGATGGCTGTGCTGCGGAGCAGGAGAGGCGTCTCCCTTCCCTGCTCCTCTGATAGGTTGCGGGCACTAGGCCGGCAGCCTATCAGATGTTGGTACAGGCGGCGCGATGACGTCCTCGCGCCGTCTGTGAGCCGTGCAGCGCGGGACACAGGCCGGAAGAGGCCTGCATCGCATCGCTGTCGAGGTAAGTATAAGTGTTTTGTGTGTGTGTGTGTTTTTTTTTTTTAAACTGGACCCACTGGCCCATAAGAAAGGGGGGGGGGCGGAGAGATATGTGGGCGTGGCTTGAGGGTGGGCGGGGACACGGGCCCCATAAGTGCTGTCCCCCAGATTTTTGGGGCTTCCTCGCCCATGATCACCTCCAATGATTTATATGGTCTGCTTACTTGTATGCTATGACTGCAATGTTTTCTGGGGTTCGCTCGGCCTCACGGCCTAGGCTTTAGGCTGTCAACTCCAATGCTTTATAAGGTCTGCGCACCTGTAGCCCATCACTGCTATGTTTTATGGGGTTAGCTCGGCCTCAGGCCCTCACCTCCAACGATTTATTAGGTCTGCTCACCTGTAACCCATCACTGCAATGTTTTATGGGGTTCACTAGGCTATAGGCCCTCACTTTCAATGCTTTATACCGTCTGCTCACCTGTTGCCCATCACTGCAATGTTTTATGGGGTTCGCTTGGCCTCAGGCCCTCACCTCCAATGCTTTATACTGTCTGCTCACCTGTAGTCCATCACTGCAATGTTTTATGGGGTTCTCTCGGCCTCAGGACCTCACTTCCAATGCTTTATAAGGTCTGTATATCTGTAGCCCATCACTGCAATGTTTTATGGGGTTCACTAGGCTATAGGCCCTCACTTTCAATGCTTTATTCCGAATGCTCACCTGTAGCCCATCACTGCAATGTTTTTTGGGGTTCGCTCGGCCCCAGGCCCTCACCTCCAATGCTTTATACCATCTGCTCACCTTTAGCCCATCACTGCAATGTATTATGGGGTTCGTTCGGCCTCAGGCCCTCACCTCCAATGCTCTATACTGTCTGCCCACCTGTAGCCCATCAATGCAATGTTTTATGGAGGTTCACTAGGCTATAGGCCCTCACTTTGAATGTTTTATACCGTCTGCTCACCTGTAGCCCATCACCGCAATGTTTTATGGGGTTCGCTCGGCTTCATGGCCTAGGCTTCAGGCCCTCACCTCCAATGCTTTATAAGGTCTGCGCACCTGTAGCCCATCACTGCAATGTTTTATGGGGTTCGCTCGGCCTCAGGCCCTCAACTCCAATGCTTTATACTGTCTGCTTACCTGTAGCCCATCACTGCAATGTTTTATGGGGTTCGCTCGGCCTCAGGCCCTCACCTCCAAAGCTTTATACTGTTTGCACACCTGTAGCCCATCACTGCAATGTTTTATGAGGTTCACTAGGCTTCAGGCCCTCACCTCCAATGCTTTATAAAGTCTCCTCACCTGTAGGCCAACACTGCAATGTTTTATAGGGTTTGCTCGGCCTCAGGGCCCTAGAGCTCAGGCCCTCACCTCCAATGTTTTATAAGTTCCTGCGCACCTGTAGCCCATCACTGCAATGTTTTATGGGGTTCACTAGGCTATAGTCCCTCACCTCCAATGCTTTATACCGTCTGTTCACCTGTAGCCCATCAATGCAATGTTTTATGGGGTTCACTAGACTATAGGCCCTCACTTTCAATGCTTTATACCATCTGCTCACCTTTAGGCCATCACTGCAATGTTTTATGGGGTTCTCTTGGCCTCAGTCCCTCACCTCCAATGTTCTATACGTCTTCTCACCTGTAGCCCATTACTGCAATGTTTTATCGGGTTCAGCTCGGCCTCAGGCCCTTACCTCCAATGCTTTTACCATCTGCTCACCTGTATCCCATCACTGCAATGTTTTATGGGGTTCACTAGGCTTCAGGCCCTCACCTCCAATGCTTTATAAGGTCTGCTCACCTGTAGCTCATCACTGCAATGTTTTATGGGGTTCGTTAGGCCTCAGGCCCCCACCTCCAATGCTTTATACGATCTGCTTAACAGTAGGACATCATTGCAATGTTTTATGGGGTTCACTAGGTTATAGGCCCTCACTTTCAATGCTTTATACCGTCTACTCAACTGTAGCCCATCACTGCAATGTTTTTTGGGGTTCGCTCGGCTGCAGGCCCTCACCTCAATGCCTTATACCATCTGCTCACCTTTAGCCCATCACTGCAATGTATTATGGGGTTACCGTTCGGCCTCAGGCCCTCACCTCCAATGCTCTATACTGTCTGCCCACCTGTAGCCCTTCAATGCAATGTTTTATGGAGGTTCACTAGGCTATAGGCCCTCACTTTGAATGTTTTATACCGTCTGCTCACCTGTAGCCCATCACCGCAATGTTTTATGGGGTTCTGCTCGGCCTCATGGTCTAGGCTTCAGGCCCTCACCTCAATGCTTTATAAGGTCTGCCACCTGTAGCCCATCACTGCAATGTTTTATGGGGTTCGCTCGGCCTCAGCCCTCAGCTCAATGCTTTATACGTCTGCTTACCTGCCCATCACTGCAATGTTTTATGGGTTCGCTCGGCCTCAGGCCTCACCTCCAAAGCTTTATACTGTTTGCACACCTGTAGCCCATCACTGCAATGTTTTATGAGGTTCATCTAGGCTTCAGGCCCTCACCTCCAATGCTTTATAAAGTCTCCTCACCTGTAGGCCAACACTGCAATGTTTTATAGGGTTTGCTCGGCCTCAGGGCCTAGGCTCAGGCCCTCACCTCCAATGTTTTATAAGTTCTGCGCACCTGTAGCCCATCACTGCAATGTTTTATGGGGTTCACTAGGCTATAGTCCCTCACCTCCAATGCTTTATACCGTCTGTTCACCTGTAGCCCATCAATGCAATGTTTTATGGGGTTCACTAGACTATAGGCCCTCACTTTCAATGCTTTATACCATCTGCTCACCTTTAGGCCATCACTGCAATGTTTTATGGGGTTCTCTTGGCCTCAGTCCCTCACCTCCAATGTTCTATGCGTCTTCTCACCTGTAGCCCATTACTGCAATGTTTTATCGGGTTCGCTCGGCCTCAGGCCCTTACCTCCAATGCTTTTACCATCTGCTCACCTGTATCCCATCACTGCAATGTTTTATGGGGTTCACTAGGCTTCAGGCCCTCACCTCCAATGCTTTATAAGGTCTGCTCACCTGTAGCTCATCACTGCAATGTTTTATGGGGTTCGTTAGGCCTCAGGCCCCCACCTCCAATGCTTTATACGATCTGCTTAACAGTAGGACATCATTGCAATGTTTTATGGGGTTCACTAGGTTATAGGCCCTCACTTTCAATACTTTATACCGTCTACTCAACTGTAGCCCATCACTGCAATGTTTTTGGGGTTCGCTCGGCCCCAGGCCCTCACCTCAATGCCTTATACCATCTGCTCACCTTTAGCCCATCACTGCAATGTATTATGGGGTTCGTTCGACCTCAGGCCCTCACCTCCAATGCTCTATACTGTCTGCCCACCTGTAGCCCTTCAATGCAATGTTTTATGGAGGTTCACTAGGCTATAGGCCCTCACTTTGAATGTTTTATACCGTCTGCTCACCTGTAGCCCATCACCGCAATGTTTTATGGGGTTTTGCTCGGCCTCATGGTCTAGGCTTCAGGCCCTCACCTCCAATGCTTTATAAGGTCTGCGCACCTGTAGCCCATCACTGCAATGTTTTATGGGGTTCTCTAGGCTTCAGGCCCCCACCTCCAATGCTTTATACGGTCTGCTCAACTGTAGGCCATCATTGCAATGTGTTATGGGGTTCTCTCGGCCTCAGTCCCTCACCTCCAATGCTCTATAAGGTCTGCTCACCTGTAGCCCATTACTGCAATGTTTTATGGGGTTACGCTCGGCCTCAGGCCCTCAACTCCAATGCTTTATACTTCTAATCACCTTTAGCCCATTACTGCAATGTTTTATGGGGTTCCAGTAGGCTATAGGCCCTCACTTTCAATGCTTTATAACGTCTGCTCACCTGTAGCCCATCACTGCAATGTTTTATGGGGTTCGCTCGGCCTCAGGCCCTCACCTCCAATGCTTTATACCATCTGCTCAGCTTTAGCCCATCACTGCAATGTATTATTGGGTTCGTTCGGCCTCAGGCCTTCACCTCCAATGCTTTATACTGTCTGCTCACCTGTAGCCCATCACTGCAATGTTTTATGGAGGTTCACTAGGCTATAGGCCCTCTCTTTGAATGTTTTATACCGTCTGCTCACCTGTAGCTCATCACTGCAATATTTTATGGGGTTCACTCGGCCTCAGGGCCTAGGCTTCAGGCCCTCACCTTCAATGCTTTATAAGGTCTGCGCACCTGTAGCCCATCACTGCAATGTTTTATGGGGTTCACTAGGCTATAGGCCATCACCTTCAATGCTTTATACCGTCTGTTTACCTTTAGCCCATCACTGCAATATTTTATGCGGTTCGCTCGGCCTCAGGCCCTCACCTCCAATGCTTTATAAGGTCGGCTCACCTATTGGCCATCACTGCAATGTTTTATGGAGTTTGCCAGGCTTCAGGCCCTCACCTCCAATGCTTTATAAGGTCTGCTCACCTGTAGCCCATCACTGCAATGTTTTATGGAGTGCAGCTAGGCTTCAGGCCCTCATCTCCAATGCTTTATACGGTCTGCTCAACTGTAGGCCATTACTGCAATGTTTTTATGGAGGTTCACTAGGCTATAGGCCATCACCTCCACGGGCGTAGGAAGCGGGGGGACGGGGGACGAATCCCCCAGGAAATAATGCGGGGGGACAGGTATGTAAAAATCCCCAGCGGCAGCGCAATGTGTCTGGCGGTGGCGGGGCTGCAGGGAGATGAGCGCTTCCATTGTGGAGCGTTCATCTCCACAGTCATCTGTATCGCCGTCCCCAGGACAGCGATACAGATGGCTGTGCTGCGGAGCAGGAGAGGCGTCTCCCTTCCCTGCTCCTCTGATAGGTTGCGGGCACTAGGCCGGCAGCCTATCAGATGTTGGTACAGGCGGCGCGATGACGTCCTCGCGCCGTCTGTGAGCCGTGCAGCGCGGGACACAGGCCGGAAGAGGCCTGCATCGCATCGCTGTCGAGGTAAGTATAAGTGTTTTGTGTGTGTGTGTGTTTTTTTTTTTTAAACTGGACCCACTGGCCCATAAGAAAGGGGGGGGGGCGGAGAGATATGTGGGCGTGGCTTGAGGGTGGGCGGGGACACGGGCCCCATAAGTGCTGTCCCCCCCAGATTTTTGGGGCTTCCTACGCCCATGATCACCTCCAATGATTTATATGGTCTGCTTACTTGTATGCTATGACTGCAATGTTTTCTGGGGTTCGCTCGGCCTCACGGCCTAGGCTTTAGGCTGTCAACTCCAATGCTTTATAAGGTCTGCGCACCTGTAGCCCATCACTGCTATGTTTTATGGGGTTAATTCGGCCTCAGGCCCTCACCTCCAACGATTTATTAGGTCTGCTCACCTGTAACCCATCACTGCAATGTTTTATGGGGTTCACTAGGCTATAGGCCCTCACTTTCAATGCTTTATACCGTCTGCTCACCTGTTGCCCATCACTGCAATGTTTTATGGGGTTCGCTTGGCCTCAGGCCCTCACCTCCAATGCTTTATACTGTCTGCTCACCTGTAGTCCATCACTGCAATGTTTTATGGGGTTCTCTCGGCCTCAGGACCTCACTTCCAATGCTTTATAAGGTCTGTATATCTGTAGCCCATCACTGCAATGTTTTATGGGGTTCACTAGGCTATAGGCCCTCACTTTCAATGCTTTATTCCGAATGCTCACCTGTAGCCCATCACTGCAGTGTTTTTATAGGGTTCGCTTGGCGTCACGCCCTCACCTCCAATGCTTTATATGGTCTGCTCACCTGTAGCCCATCACTGGAAAGTTTTATGGGATTCACTACGCTTCAGTCCTTCACCTCCAATGCTTTATAAGGTCTGCTCACCTGTAGCCCATTACTGCAATGTTTTATGGGGTTTGCTCGGCCTCAGGCCTTCACTTCCTATGCTTTATACCATCTGCTCACCTGTAGCCCATCACTGCAATGTTTTATGGTGTTCATAAGGCTTCATGCCCTCACCTCCAATGCTTTATAAGGTCTGCTCACCTGTAGCCAATCACTGCAATGTTTTATGGGGTTCACTAGGCTATAGGTGCTCACCTCCAATGCTTTATAGCGTCTGCTCACCTGTAGCCCATCACTGCAATGTTTTATGCGGTTTACTATGCTATAGAACCTCACTTTCAATGCTTTATACCGTCTTCTCACCTGTAGGCCATCACTGCAAAGTTTTATGGGGTTCGTTTGGCCTCAGGCCCTCCCCTCCAATGCTTTATAAGGTCTGCTCACCTGTAGCCCATCACTGCCAAATTTTATGGTGTTCACTAGGCTATAGGCGATCACCTCCAATGCTTTATACTATCTGCCCACCTGTATGCCATCACTGCAATGTTTTATGGGGTTCGATAGGCTTCAGGCCCTCACCTCCAATGCTTTATAACGTCTGCTCACCTGTAGGCCATTACGCCAATTTTTTATGGGGTTTACTAGGCTATAGGAATGTAGCAATAACAAAAGACAAAACAGGTGCACACTGCGGTCTTACTAAGCCCTCAAACTGATGTTAAAATTGAGAGATTAGTCAACATGTCCTGCAGTAAAGGACATGTCTTAAGCCCGAGCACCACGCCAAGGTTTCTCAATTAGCTCGGGACCTAACACTCACCTACCTGTGCCATATGGGCAATACCAGGGGCCAGTGGGCAAAATTACAGGAATATATTAGGCCGACTCGCAGCAGACTCCTCAATTACCTCCAGCATGTAATCATGCCTGCAATGGGAGGAGGGAGAAGGCTGTGAGCCCCACCCAAGACTGGCTGATATGGCCCAGGCCTCACAGGTGCACCTAAATGTAGCCTGTGGATGGAAAACACCCTTCATTTACATGGGAGTTTATGTACCTCCAAACAATTATATATGCACAAACCAACTGAAAGGTGGCATGAAGCAGGATGTGCTCAACCCAAAAATGCAGTTGTGCATATATATACAGGGAGCAGATCCTACACTTGAGGCCCATTGCTAATGGCAATCCCCAGCAAAAATGCATACGGTTCATTGGCTATAGGCCCTCACCTCCAATGCTTTATACCGTCTGCTCACCTGTAGGCCATCATTGCTATATGTTATGGGGTTCACTAGGCTTCAGTCCTTCACCTCCAATGCTTTATAAGGTATGCTCACCTGTAGCCCATTACTGCAATGTTTTATGGGGTTCATTCGGCCTCAGGCCTTCACTTCCAATGCTTTATACCATCTGCTCACCTGTAGCACATCACTGCAATGTTTTATGGGGTTCACTAGGCTTCATGCCCTCACCTCCAATGCTTTATAAGGGCTGCTCACCTGTAGCCCATCACTGCAATGTTTTATGGGGTTCACTTGGCTATAGGCGCTCACCTCCAATGCTTTATACCGTCTGCTTACCTGTAGCCCATCACTGCAATGTTTTATGGGGTTAACTCTGCTATAGGCCCTTACTTTTAATACTTTATACCGTCTGTTTACCTGTAGGCCATCACTGCAATGTTTTATGGGGTTCGTTTGGCCTCAGGCCCTCCCCTCCAATGCTTTATAAGGTCTTCTCACCTGTAGCCCATCACTGCCAAATTTTATGGTGTTCACTAGGCTATAGGCGATCACCTCCAATGCTTTATACTATCTGCCCACCTGTAGGCCATTACTGCAATGTTTTATGGGGTTCACTAGGCTATAGGCCCACACCTCCAATGCTTTATACCGTATTCTCACCTGTAGACCATCACTGCAATGTGTTATGGGGTTACGCTCGTCTTTAGGCCCTCACCTCTAATGTTTTATACAGTCTGCTAACCTGTAGCCCATTACTGCAATGTTTTATGGGGTTCGCTTGGCCTCAGGCCCTCACCTCCAATGCTTTATACCGTCTGCTCCACTGTAGCCCATCACTGCAATGTTTTATGGGGTTCACTAGGCTATAGGCCCTCACTTTCAATGCTTTTTACCATCTGCTTACCTGTAGTCCATCACTGCAATGTTTTATAGGGTTCGCTAGGCTTCAGGCCCTCACCTCCAATGGTTTATACCGCCTGCTCACCTGTAGGCCATCACTGCAATGTTTTACGGGTTCTTTCGGCCTCACGCCGTCCCTTCCAATGCTTTATTCCGTCTGCTCACCTATAGGCCATCACTGCAATGTTTTACGGGGTTCTTTCGGCCTCACGCCGTCACTTCCACTGCTTTATAAGGTCTGCTCACCTGTAGCCCATCACTTCACTGTTTTATCAGGTTCGCTCAGCCTCAGTCCTTCACTTCCAATGATTTACACCGTCTGCTCAACTGTAGGCCATCACTGCAATGTTTTATGGGGTTCACTAGGCTATAGGCCCTCAACTTCAATGCTTCATAAGGTCTGCTCACCTGTAGCCCATCACTGCAATGCTTCATGGGGTTCGCTAGGCTTCAGGCCCTCACCTCTAATGTTTTATCCAGTCTGCTCACCTTTAGGCCATCACTGCAATATTTTATGGGGTTCGCTCACCTTTATGCCCTCACTATAATTTTTATAGGGCCCGCTCACCTTTAGGCCCTCAACTATAATGTTTTAGAGTGTAACCAGCAGGCCCTTGCTCCAAATGTTTTTGAGTTTCACCAGCAGGCCATCAATCATAATTTTTCATGGGTGTGTATGATGCCTTTCTTCCTTTATTCGTAATAAAGAGTGTATTGGAGTGTCGATTCCTTGAAATTTTTGTCAGCCCTTTCAATTAGTGCATAGGCATTATGAGTGCAGCAGTGTCCCTGAACAATTGTACCACCATGTGAATGAAGCCCTTCTTTATGTGATATACAGGCAGTATCGGAGTGCTTCTTCCTTGTAATTTTTGGCATCATGTGCACTGTATATACAATTGAATATCCAGGAAAGAATGTTTCCTAACAATTTTACCTCTAAAAATGCCTTTTTTTTATTTTTTGAGGGGGCGTGATTTTGGGAATGATTTTGTCGCTATGTAAAAGTGGCGGACAACTGGGACAATATGGTTCCCAGCAGCGACATTGGAGTCCAAGATGCACCTAGACATGGTCCCCATGCTGCTTCAGATCCAGTTCGGTCGTGTTTCTGTCACTTTCTGACCTTTTCCAATGGACCAGGCACCCTCCCCTCATCCGAGCAGGAGGTGCCTGGTGTCTCCCATTGACTTCCTTTATACTCGGGTGCTCGGCCAAGCGCACGAATATCGCTATGTGTTTGGACCGAGTACCCCAACACCGGAAAACTTTGCTGCTTGCTCATCACTATTTGTCACCAGGTATGCTTTAGTCAAAAATTGTGAGGCAGTGATATAGAAAGCACTCCCTTCTAGTTGTTTGACGCAAGATGTGGATCTGAAGGCAATCACTGCAACGTGTAAACTGGGTAAGGGAAAAGAGGTGAACATCCCTAAGGACTCGGGATAAGTGTTTAGTGTAGCACATGACTTTGGTGTCATTTTGCAGAGCTGCTGTTTCTGAAGCTATGTAGGTAAGCCTGCATCGAATGCTGAGGTTATATGACAGCTATTGGATGGATATTAAATAAAAGGGCAGCCGTGGTAAAGGTGTCAGCACACACCAAAGAGCAGACCTCTAAAACTCTGATGAATACATTGTCAGATCAGGTGGCCAAAAAGACAGCATTACTCCCCTTGATGGTGGCTGCCACATCGGCCAGGCCTGCAGTAGAAGTAGAACTGCTCTGGACTCTCCAGAACCAGAAATCTCCTCATAAATAAGAGATATGGATGGAGGAGGTGCCATACAAGGAGAAGGAGGGTCCTGGCTTATATACACTAAGGTTTGTTTGCCCTGTTGTTTGTTTTCCATTATGGCCGTCCTGTCACAGTCAGTGGTCCATAACTTCAGGTACAAAGCTATTTTGCTCCAGAGTTTCAGAAATGCAGCTGAGAAAAAGTTGTACAGGGATGCCTTACATGTGCAAGGCATAACCCTGGTAACCCTACCTGAGTACTCAGGAAGAGCACCACGAGAACAGATTACCCGTTTCAGAGATTGCAGGTGGACTACATACAGCTACCTAAGGTGGGTAATTACATGTATGTCTTGGTCTGAGTAGACATGGTTTCCGGATGGTCAGAAGCCTACCCTGTCCCCAACATGACAGCAAAGACCACTGCAAAAGTACCACCCCCAGAACAAGCTGACATCACTCCAGCAAGATCATGGATATATATATCCTTTTGCCTTTGTTGTCTATAGGTACCCAACAGGTTGACATCACGCTGAAAGAGGGTGTCACCACATTTTGGTATAACTCATCCAACACTCATGTTGCCTCTTTCCATTTTGACTATTGTAATATTGTATTTTGCCCCAGTGTCCCATGGCAGTGTAATATGTACTGGGACACCCCCAGCTCTGGAAGTATATACATTTGTGTGACTGACGATTATTAGGGAAATAACTGTGATTTCTGGGGGTCTGCGGGTTGGAATACAGGAACAGAAAGGGAAAAGTTTCTTAGGAAACTTTACAATAGGGTACTGTTCTACCTACAGTAACCTGAAAGGAGAAGAAACACAGAATCAGGTGTAATCCCTTGGTGACATCTATTTGATCTGTGGGGATATGACAATCAGAACCTGGTTAGACGGTAACTGGACGGGTGAATGTGCTCTAGCAAAGGTCATTATGCCCTTGCACATCCTAGGAGAGAAGGCCCCCATGGCTGGAAATAAACAAAGGAAAAGGAAGTTTCCCCAGGAGGAAGCTTTGATCCACATGTATATATAGATACCTTTGTAGTCCCAAGGGGATACCAAATGAATTTATGAATCTATGAGCAAAGTCTGTAACAAGGGGGTGATGGACAAGCCAACACTCGTCTAACGTGCAGCATTAAAAAGAGTTCCTAGGCACATAGAGACAGATGTGGTAGGACAACTCATCTAGGGACAGTAAAATGGCAGTTTAAGGGGGCTGTGAGGGAATTATAAAATGCTCATTTCACTTGTTATACATTCTTTACTTAAAATGGCTGCCAGCTCCTTCTCTCCCCCTTCCATCGAGTAAAGTTCACAGAGACTAAGATGTCTCCTCCATCTGGGACTGCACCTTGTGTACACAAGACAAGAATCCTGGAAAGGGAAGACCACCTTATATGGAACCAGCCAATCATGAACCGCCAATCATGACTGCATGCATTCCATTAATTAGGCTCAATGGTAGATCACCACATACGGTCTGAGATTGACCGAATCCAAATATGACTCTGCACCTTTCAGAGAACTGATGGCTTACGCCGAGCCGAGGTGGAGAGCCCCAAGCCATCATTTCTTTGCCAAAAAGGCAGTACCAGCCCTGCACACACATGTAGAACAGAAGGTGTGCCAGTCCTTGAACCTGTCGATGTCTGCCAAAGTGCACGGCAGCCCCGACGTGTGGACCTGTAACTACAGTCAAGGACAATATATGTCCTTTACAACCCACTTGGTGAATGTGGTTCCTGCATAGCCACACCAGCAACTTGGCCAGGTGACGCCGCTTCTGCCACCATGTTCTAACGCTGTTGGTCCAGTGACAATGTCCGCCTCTGCTTCCTCATCTTCCACCGTGTCCTCAGCCTCCACTGCAGGGACAATTCACAGTGCCCCTCCAGCATACCAAATGTGCAGGGCATGGCGGTGTCACGCTGTTCTGCACCTGGTTTGCCTGGGTGAACGGAGTCAAACATAGGATGAACTGCTCCGTGTGATTCATCAAGAGGTCAAATCCTGGCTTTCTCAACTCAAAATCAGAATCATGGTGACCGATAACCTGAAGATCATGGTGTCAGCACTGCATCAAGGAAGGATGAGCCATGCGCCCTGCATGGCACACGTGTTCAATCTGGTTGTCAAGCAGTCTGAAGTCTTATCTGCAAGACATGCTTAAAATGGCCAGGAAACTTTGCATGCTCTTCAATTACTCGTACACCGCAAATCACACACTCCTTGAGTTGCAGTGGCAGAACAGCACCCCCAACATAGGCTGATATGCGACGTTTCCACCCATTGGAATTCCACCCTCCATATGTTGGACCGACTATATGAACAGAGAAAGGCCATCAACGATTTCTTGATGATCCAAGATCCCCTGTGTAACTTTGATGTCAGCCAGTGGCAGCTCATGCATGACACCTGCCGTTTGTTCAGGCCCTTTGAGGACTCCAGGACTACGGAATGAACAACGTCATTCCACTGCTTCATATCCTGGAACAGATGCTGGTAAATATGGCTGGTCAGGGAACTTGAGGACGTAGCAGCTTAGGTCTCAAGGCCACATGAACCATGTGGGGAAGAACTGGAAGAGGAGGAGGAGGACATTGGAGCACAAGAAATATATAGCGAAATGGGTGGTTTTTCTACTCAGGTGACAGTAGAGAAGGAGCAGGAGCAGCCAGAGGAGCTACAGGGCGATGAGGAAGACGAGGCAGAGAACACAGTCATATCATGGCAGTATGCAGTGGAGATGGAGGCAGGGAGTCCCTCCGAGTAATTTGCACAAATGGCCTGCTGCATGCTCACTTGCTTGTGTAGTGCCAGCCGAATTGTCAACATTTGGCAGAGGGATGACTTCGCTCTCCACCTTGTTGGACCCTCGCTACCGGTCCAAAATGGGCTCCTGTTTACACCCACCGAGAGGAAGGACAAACTGAACTACTATAGAGACATAGAGACATCTGTGTAGTCAGTTGGCCCTATCTGGGTCATCGTCCATCCTCTTGCAGGTCTGACCGATTGGGGCCCTCTGCACTCATGTTCCACTGCCATGGCTGCTGGGAGGGGTGGGGTGGCAGCAGCAGTACCAGCTCCAACAGCAGCAGCCTGAGTCTAGAGTTGCTGATCAGCAGCTTTCTACACCTGAATAGTGAAAAAACTATTCACCAGCAGCAGCACGTAGACCTCGAGCAGGACCTGAACCAGCAGGTGGTGGCATTCTTGGACAGCACCCTGCCAGCCGTCATTGAAGACCCGCTGGACTACTGGGCAGCAAAACTGGATTTGTGGCTGCAACTGGCTGAGTTTTCCTGGAAAAGCTGGCCTGCTGGGCCAGTAGTGTGGCATCAGAGCGGGTATTTAGTGTGGCGGGGGCTATACCAACCCCAAGAAGAACTCGCCTGTCCACCTAAAATGTGCAGAGACTGACCTTTGTCAAGATGAATCAGGAGTGGATCAGCCAGGATTTCCACCTACCAATGCCTGATACATCAGACTAGATCATCCATGCCGCCTCACTCAAACCTTGACAAAAGACAATGTTTTTTCTAGCTACCTGCTTTAGCTACTATTCTGATGCTGCCATCTGCCTGATGCCACACATCTGCTGCCAAGTGTTTCCTCTTTCACCCACCTTCGTCAGCGGGTACTGGTATTGCCATCCACCTCCCCACTCACCGGATCACTTTGTGGTCTCCTGATGTTGCTGCTGCCATCTGCACACTATGTCACCTTGCCACTCTGTGGTCTCCTGATGCTGCTGCCATCTCCACACTATGTCACCTTGCCACTCTGTGGTATCCTGATGCTGCTGCTGTCCCCACCTCCAGACTGTCATTGTGCAACTCTGTGGCTGCCTGATGCTGTCGCCACCTCCACACTCTGTCATCCTGCCACTCTGTGGCCTAATCTTGTGCCGCTCTATTGTCTCCTCATGCTGCCACCACCTCCAGACTCTGTCATTGTTCCACTTTGTGGCCTCCTGATGCTGTCGCCACCTCCACACTCTGTCATTGCACCACTCGGTGGCCTCCTCATACTGCTTCCACCACCAGACCCTGTCATAAGTCCACTCTGTGGACTTCTCATGCTTTTCCCACCCTCCCCACATCATGACTGGGCCACTACTTTGCTTTTCGGCCTGGCTAACATCATCATTTATTTGACCCTTCTTCTGATCTCTCGGAAGGATTGAAAAATGAGACGCACAATGGATCCTGTCTGTACTACCTGTATGGTCCCATCAGAATTGGCTTATAATTTGGTAGCCAAAAGCAGGAGTGGGTACAAAACACAGAAGATTTGCAAATATTCCATTCACGTGTCATCTCTGTTTTAGATCCACTCCAGTTTTTTTTGGCATTAGCAATACTGATAGATTATTGCATATGAATAAATACGCATATTTCTCTGCAGCTGTTTAGCATACAGACAAAAAAAAGGTATAGTTTTAACCAGCATAATGACACCTACCAGCCAGTATGTCCAGTTTAAAGGGGTTGTCCACGTTCAGATCTGAACCCAGATATACCCATATTTTCACCCAGGCAGCCCCCCTGATATTAGCATCGGAACATGTCATGCTCCGATGCGTTCCCTTGCCCTGTGCAGGGCAAGGGCTTTTATTTACAACAACACACTGCTGGGGCCAGCAGTGTGTTTGGTGACGTCATCGGCTCTGATGGGTTCGGCTATAGCGCTGTCCTAGCCGTTTTACAGGCTAGGGCAGCATTAAAGCCTGCCCATCATTTCCGGTGACATCACTGGGCTCACTGCTGAGTGGAAGCCTCCCCCTGGCAGCGATAGGGAGAGCCCAGTACATCACCGGATCTCCTGAAAATGCCTTTGCCCTGTGCGATTTATCACGGTGTGCTGACGACAGAACACGGGTGGTTTGCATGCTGTGCAGTCAGAGCCTGAAGCAAGGCATAAATGTTTTAGACCGGAGCACCACGTGCATGATCCGGCATCTAACCGCAAAGCACAAGCTGCAGTGGAGTACACAACTGAAGAACCACAAAAGATCAGAGGCTCCTCCTGCTCCCTAGTGATGAGCGGCATGAGCAATATTCGAATTTGCGATATTTCACATATTTTTGGCTTAATATAATCGCCATTAATTAGCAAATTCTATAATTCATGATCTCCAGTCATTATTTTCTTGATTGTGAAAATCTGCAATGTAATACGTGCGTATTATGTGCGCAATACAGGTGTGGCTCACTTTTGCTACATTTTTCAAGCTGCTAGAAGTTTTCTGAGACTAAAATGGTTGGCACCGCAGAACAATAGCTTTATATGCAGATAGCGTGTTCTAAAATATTCATGATTGAGCAAATCGGCAATAATGATGTGAATATTTTTGCACAATTGATACAACTTCACATTTTATCAGGTCTGAGTAGATATTACTGATTGGTGCACATCACAGCACTATGTCTGTAGCATGTATGTATGGTTAGCAGAGAAATATCTCTCACATTCACTGCTCTCAATGACACTCCTCTCTCTTTCTCAGAACTGCAAAAAAAAAACAGCAGAAAATGGTGCTGGTGAGTTTTCTATATAGTATGGGGATAGGCAACTTTCCTATTGGTTGCGGGATTTTGCTAAACTTAGACAAAGACATTGCAGCCTTCTCATTGGCCCACAAGCAAGAAGCAGGAAGGAATCATGGGTACTGATGAAAAAAATCTAGAATATTCACGATTACGAAGATATAGCACTATATTCTAGATCTTAGTGAATTTTTGAAGTGCCGATATTCGTCATAAAAATTCGCAATTAGAATATTCACTCTCAACACTACTGCTCCCTCTTCTGCTGCAGTCTCGGCCTCCTTCTCGCTCTCTGGAGCAATAGAGGATGTGGCAGCCACACCACCACCATCACCGAGCATCTCCTCACTGTCCCATGGAAGCGTTCAGCTGTCCATCCTGCAAACACTGGAAAGAGAAAGTACTCCCATACCCACCCATGAGCCCTGGCCCTTAATGCCAGCATTTCAAAATTGCTGGCCATTGAAATGTTGCCGTTCCATCTAGTGGAGAGTGGAGACTGATAGTTTTAAAAATGTCATGACTGCAGCTGTCCCATGGTACGTGGTTCCCAGCCACCACTTCTTTTCCAGGTGGACCATCCCAGCCCTGTACGAAAAAGTGGCCTGAAAAATAAGGTGTGCGCTGTGCAACGCCATCAGTGCCAAGGTCCAAATAACCACCGACATGTGGACCGACACGACATCATTACTCCCTAACTGCCCATTGAGTAAAAGTAGTGGCGGCTGGGCCTGAGGCAGACAGAGGTTTGGTGCATGTCCTACCGCCACCTAGGATTGCTGGACATTTCTCATTGCCTCCTTCTCCTACTTCGCTTCTTCCTCTACCGCCTCCTCATCTGTTTAGCACAGCCAGAGAGAAACGACAGCGGGCTGTTCTGAAACTCATATGTTTGGGGGAGAGAACCCACACTGCACAGGAGCTTTCAGCGGGCATGGAAGAACAGACCGATGAGTGGTTGGTGCCGTTGAGCCTTAAGCACAACTGGTGGTGTGCAGCAACAGGAGAAATCTCGTAGCAGCTTTGGAGATAATAGCCGGTTTGATTCACATCCCTTGCCCTTGAACTTGGCGGTGCAGAGGTTCCTGAGGAATTACTCTGATATGTCTGAGCTACTGCAGAATGTGAGGACCGTGCACGGTTTTAGCGCTCTCACCCTGCTGCAGCTCGCCTGTCTGCGCTGCAACAAAACTTTGGCCTTCCTGCTCGCCGCCTCATATGCAACGTACCACAAGGTGGAACTCCACCTTGCATATGCTGGAGAGACTGTGTGAGCAGCTGTAGGTGATTGTGGAGTATCAGATGCAGCACGCACAGGTGAGTGGCACTGTGGAACAGCACCATTTCACCACGAACAAGTGGACCTCCATATGGAACTTGTGTTCCTTGTTGCGCTGCTTCAAGTACTCCACCAATATGGCCAGCGGAAAAGCACACCACAATATTCAGCACCACTATTCGATACGGACCATCTTAGCAGGAGGCAGCATTGTATCAACAAGGTGGACAAGCTCACATTTATTAAAATTAACTAGGCATGGATCCTTGTCCTTACCTTGGCCAAAGTAGAGAGGTATATTGGCCGCACCCATCCATTGTTGTACTCCAGCACTTTCTGTGTTCTCTTCACAATATACCAATGTTTTTGGGCCTCCACAAACCAAAAATAAGGTTGGTGACCTCCTCTGTCTGCATTTCCATGTCCACCATCTCTTCTACTTGGACCTTCACCTCCAGGCTCAAGAATATTATGTCTCATTTTGGCACAGTAGAGAAGTATACCGGGCTCACCTAGCAATTGTTGTCATCCAGCGCAGTTTGTTCGTTCTCTTTGCCATCTCAGTTACCAAAGCCCCCACCCAAAAAAAAAAAAAGAACACTCCTTCATCCGACTAATTTTTGTGGGAGAGGAAATTCTTTTTCAGAGTGTTTGTGAAAATCTTGACTTTTTTTTTATTAATAACACCCCTTCATCAGTCTGACAATTGGAGGGAAATTATTTTAATTTAAAGTCTTCAGGTAATGCTATAGCTTAGAGATAAAGGGGTTGTCCGGGTTCAGAGCTGAACCCCCATTTTCACTCAGGCAGACCCCTGACTTAAGCATCGATCGCGCAGGGCAAAGGAATTTTCTGGAGTTCCGGTGACAAAGCGGGCTCTCTATGGGCCGGCCAGGAAGCTCAGTGATGTCACCTGCACTGATAGACAGGCTTTAGCGCTGCTCTAGCCTTTAAAACAGCTATGGCAGCGCTAAAGCCTGCCCATCAGAGCCGGTGACATCACCAAACACACTGCCGGACGTAAATTTCCGCCCGGGAGTGTGTTATTGTAAACAAAGAACCATTGCCCTGCACGACCCAGCACAGGGCAAAGAGCACATCGGACCATGAAATGCTCCAATGCTCATATCAGGGGGCTGCCTGGGTGAAAACGGGGTATGTCCGGGTTCAACGCTGAACCTGGACAACCTCTTTAAGCTCTTGGTTTTAAAATTAGAGATCCTAGGTTTGAATCACAGAAGAGACTTTGAATTTTTTTCTTCCAGATATTTTTTTCTTCCTCATTTATGCCATAAGACAATTCTGTGTCCTTGTCATATTGAGAATCATGTTTTTAGAAAGCTAATAAATATTACTGGTTTCTTTATAAATATATAGTGTCTATGAATAAACCAATAATAAGTCTTCTTAGCAAAAAAAAAAAAAAAACAATAGTCCTAATATACTGTAGTAAGGCCTTATTATTATTAATGATGTATTGTTTATTATAGTATATCGTATTAATATCGTTTTAAATAAAAATAAAAGTAGAAAGTAGACAGATCTCTCTTTTTTACAGTGTAGATATATTGAATATCCATGTCGATTAAGTGCAATTGAAATAATGGTAATATCTATTAAGCAGGTATATACTAGATAATGGACTGGAATATAGATAATAATTATATCTACTATGTACTCAGCAGCATCTGTCCATTTTTTTGGATCTAAGCTTTGAGTTTGCATTTTGTGAAATATTGATGGAACCGTTGATGTTTTTAAATGTGATGATTCATGTAGTAAGGCAGTATTCACATAGTGGTTGCTCCTTTTGTGTATATAATGTCATTTTTAGACAAAATGTTAGATAGAGCTTTATTCACTTATTTGCTGGCATGATTTTTTGTACCTAAGCTAAGAGAAGGGGGTGTTTTATCCTTCATCTCTGTT
Source organism: Bufotes viridis (assembly GCA_033119425.1). Classification (NCBI taxonomy): domain Eukaryota; kingdom Metazoa; phylum Chordata; class Amphibia; order Anura; family Bufonidae; genus Bufotes; species Bufotes viridis. The sequence goes on along the minus strand of CM065597.1, from coordinate 106,405,087 downwards.
TGAATGGGGATGAAATATATAGTTGAAATCATTTGATTCCATGAAAATGGGTTGGACTAGTTCTGAGTCGCGCAGCACAGGCTAAATTGCTTATTTAATATACAGCTGGTGATTTTTCCCAGCCCTCCTGCTGATAGGCGGGGGGAGAGTTTATATTACCTGAAAATGCACGACTCAGGAGGTTACAACTAAGCGTGTAGGTCGAAACATGTCAACCTGCGGTGGAGGGTGGTGAAGGCTATGTACTTTTTTAACCGTGATGAATTAAAGACAAAGTGATTTTGCACATATTCGAATGCTGGAGCTGTTTTTGTTCGTTTAGATCTCTCTGGGGACTTGAACCAGGGATGTCTACATACAAAACTATTAGCTTAACCCCTTCTACCACAGGCCAGTTTTCACCTTCCTGCCCTGGCCATTTTTGCAAATCTGACATGTGTCACTTTATGTGGTAATAGCTTTGGAACACTTTTACTTATCCAAGCCATTCTAAGATTGTTTTCTCGTGACACATTGTACTTCATGATAAATTTGAGTCAATATATTTCACCTTTATTTGTGAAAAATTCCAAATTTACCAAAAATTTTGAAAAATTCCCAAATTTTCTAATTTCAATTTCACTACTTTTATAATAGATGGTGATACCTCATATAATAGTTATTACTTTACATTTCCCATATGTCTACTTCATGTTTGGATCATTTTGAAAATTACATTTTATTTTTTGGGGACGTTAGAAGTCTTTGGCCCCTTTCACACAAGTGAGTTTTCCGCGCGGGTGCAATGCGTGAGGTGAACGCATTGCACCCGCACTGAATCCGGACCCATTAATTTCTATAGGGCTGTGCACACGAGCGGTGATTTTCCGCATCACTTCTGCGTTGCGTGAAAATCGCAGCATGCTCTATTTTGTGCATTTTTCACGCAACGCAGGCCCCATAGAAGGGAATAAGGCTACGGGAAAATCGCAAGTATCCGCAAGCAAGTGCGGATGCGGTGCGATTTTCCCGCATTGTTGCTAGGAGAGGATAGGGATGGGGACCCGATCTTTATTGTTTTCCCTTATAACATGGTTATAAGGGAAAATAATAGCATTCTAATTACAGAATGTTATGTAAAAAGGGAAGAGAGGGTTAAAAATAAAAACTTGAACTCACCTCTTACTCTTGATCGCGTAGGTGCCGGGATCATTCTTCTTTCTTCATTCTGCTGGGTAAAGGACCATCGGTGACATCACTGGGTCACATGGTCCAATCAAAAGCTTCCATGATTGGACCCAGTGACGTCACTGAAGGTCCTTCAACCAACAGATATGAAGATAGAAGATGTTCCTTGCACCTACACGATCAATGGGAGGAGGTGAGTTCATGTATTTTTATTTTTAACCCTCTATTGCCCTGTTAACATAGCATTCTGTATTTAGAATGCTATTATTTTCCCATATAACCATGTTATAAGTGATGAAGTGATGAAGTCCGGCTCGGGTCTGGGTACCAAACATGCAGATTTTCACCGCG
>CM065597.1:106252856-106403558 GCA_033119425.1 Bufotes viridis | reverse complement strand
GTATATATTTCTAATATATTTAAAAATAATTTTATATGTATGGCTTAATGGGATATCTGGTATTCATAATATTCAAAATAGAAAGTGAGTACACATAGGTTGAGGAAGTATGTATTGATAGAAGAGAGATGGAGAGTCATCCTACCGTCAAGGGGGATAGAGGTGCTGGTAAAACAGCCGGATGTCTATCCCCAGTCGATTCATAGGAACCCAAAAATCTCAATTTCTGCATTCACTCCATTGGGGAGCATGGTGTCCAACTCCAAAAATCCTCCTAGATTCAAGTCTAGACATTCTATTAATGTGGTTGCTGCCTCTCCAATGCAGTGGGATTTGTCTATACGCCATAAAAGCATGATCCGCTTGGATCCTTATTATGAATGACCTTGAAGTGTTTTGATAAGGAGTGATTTTCATACCCTTTCCTGATGTTATTAATGTGTTCTGCGATGCGTATTGTTAAGGGTATTTTCGTTCTGCCCACATATTGTTTTTGCAGGGGCACTGAAATACGTATATAACACTACTAGTGTTGCACGTCAGGAAGTCGTTTATTTTGTGGGTATGACCATTCGTTGTTGATATGATATGGCTGGCTTTTTAGTAAAGGATGTAGTTTTGCAACCCATGCATGTCCCATATCGATGGAAACCCGAAAGTCCCGCCCATCTATCCAAGGTATGAGATCTTCTACTAACAGTATTTTTCACTGTGGGGGCTATCAATAGGCCTAAGTTGGGAGCTTTCAGTGAATGTGATTTGTGGATTATTAGGTATTAGATGTCCAATTGTCTTCTCCTTTTGAATATAATGCCAGTGTTTATGTATAATGCGTTTAACCATTTTATATTTAGGATTATACGGTAATATCAGCCTTATTGTATTATCCGTGGTCTTCCTTGAGGGAGACTCATCCTCCTTGAAAAAGGTCCGACGATCCAACTGGTGCGTTTCTTCAACAGCTTTAAAAAGTAGAGATGGGGGATATTTTTCATCTCAAATTCATTTTTCATTTTTATAGCTTCTTTTTCAAATGTTTCAGTACAGTTTCTTCAGATATGTCTAAATTGCCCTTGTGGAATGTTTATCAACCATTGAGGTAAATGACAATTGTCAAAGAGTATATAGCTGTTTTTAGATACATCCTTTTGATGTGTTTACATATAAATTTATCGTTGTTGACTATAATCTCCAAATCTAGGAAGACCACGGACGATTGGCTGACATTAGCTGAAAATGTAAGTTGTACATATTACTATTAATTTCACTCAAAATGTTTTCAAGGTATCTCTGTCATTTCTCCAAATGAAAAGTACATCATCAATGTATCTCCGCCAGAGCACCAGGTCCGCTCCCAGCCTGGGGCAATATGTTCTTCCTCCCACTGCACCATAAATAAATTTAGCGTAGCTGGGAGCGAACCTGGTGCCCATGGGGTACCCTGTATCTGTAAATAATAATTGGACTCATAATAAAAATAATTATGGTTTAATATAAATTAAGCACTTTCCATTATGAAGTTTATTTGTTCTGTAGGCAATATATTTTCTTTTTGTAATTGGTTTCCCATAAATTGGACTTCAAGTTGGTGATTGATCACAGTATACAATAATTGGATGTCGAGTGTTCCTATGATCCATTGTGGATCATACTGTGTTTTTTCTATTATTTGAATAATTTGAGTGCTATCTTTAATATACGATGGGATTTTTTTAACTGTAGGTTATAATATCTTATCAATATATTCTGATAAATTTGCTGTAATTGATCCAATGCCGAATACTATTGGACGTCCAGGTGGTTTTTCAGGGTTTTTATGCAGTTTGGGAAGAAAGTAGAAATCCAGAATACACTGTGGAGTATTGAGGATATAATTATGTTCCTGTTCTGACAAGATATTATCTTGTAAACCTTTATTACACAATGTCACAAGTTTTTCATAATGTTCATAGGTAGGATCATTTTGCAGTTTTTATATGTACTGACATCCAGTAGTTGTCTCATACATTTATTATTATAGTCATCCCATTCAAGTATTACCGTAGCTTCCCCTTTTTCAGCAGGTCTTATTACAATATTGTTGTCTTTTTGTAATTGTTTAACTGCTACAATTTCTTGTTTAGTCAAGTTATTGTGATATTGTTTATTACTGATTTTTCGGATGTCATTTTCCACCGATTGGCGGAAGGTTGACATCTCAGAACTGATCTGCTGTCTTGGGTATTTTTTGGACTTACTTCTAAGATCTGTATGTCGATAGTTATTTGTGGCTGTTACAGGATGGGATGAGGCAATGGGATTTTTCATATGGTATTTTTTGAGACATAACTTCCTAATGAATTTCTCAAAGCCGATATATGCACTGATGCACAACCACTGATGTTTCCTGATGATGAGGACATGGGAATACCACCTCATCGAGTCCGCCACGTCTCTGATGATGACGAAACACAGGTACCAACTGCTGCGTCTTTCTGCAGTGTGCAGACCGAACAGGAGGTCAGGGAGGAAGACTGTGGGAAGACGATGCAGGGAGGATGAGGTCCTAGGACCCTACATGGAATGAAGGTCGTGCCACTGACTTGCATAGTTCAGAGGAAGAGGCAGTGGTGAGACCGAGCCAACAGCGTAGCAAAAGAGGAGCAGGGGGCAAAAGCAGACCAGCCGCCGCCAAGAGAGTTCGCCTGCTACTGGCCACCGCCACCATGGACCGAGCACCCCAAAGGCAGCTTCAAGGAGTTCCCTGGCATGGCACTTCTTTAAACAATGTTCTGCCGACAAGACCCGAGTGGTTTGCACGCTGTGCCATCAGATCCTGAAGCGAGGCATTAACGTTCTGAACCTTAGCACAACCTGCATGACCAGGCATCTACATGCAAAGCATGAACTGCAGTGGAGTAAACACCTTAAAAGCAAGGAACTCACTCTGGCTCCCCTGCTCCCTCTTCTGCTGCTGCCTCGGCCTCTTCCTCCGCCTCGGGAGGAATGTTGGCACCTGCCGCCCACCAAACAGAGGATGTGCCACCGACAACACCATGTGCGTCACCAAGCATCTCCACCATGTCACACGGCAGCGTTTAGCTCTCCATCTCACAAACCTTGGAGAAAGCGTAAATTCCCACCTAGCCACCCTCGAGGCCCTGGGCCTGAATGCCAGCATTTCTAAACTACTGGCCTTTGAAATGCTGTCATTCAGGCTGGTGGACACAGAAAGCTTCAAACAGCTGATGTCCATGGCTGTCACACAGTATGTTGTTCCCAGCTGCCACTACTTCTCCAAGACAGCCGTGCCTTCCCTGCACAACCAAATATCCGATAAAATCAAGTGTGCACTGCGCAGCGCCATCTGTGGCAAGGTCCACCTAACCACAGATACGTGGAACAGTAAGCACGGCCAGGGACGCTATATCTCCCTAACTGCACACTGGGTAAATGTAGTGGCGGCTGGGCCCCAGGCGGAGAGTTCCTTGGCGCACGTCCTTCCGCCGCCAAGGATCGCAGGGCATCATTCTTTGCCTCCTGTAGCCTCCTCCTCCTACTCGGCTTCTATCTCCTCTGCTTCCACCAGCCAATCCAGTCAGCCACACACCTTCACCACCAACTTCAGCACAGCCCGGGGTAAGCGTCAGCAGGCCATTCTGAAACTCATATGTTTAGGGGACAGGCCCCACACCGCGCAGGAGTTGTGGCGGGGTATTGAACAACAGACCGACAAGTGGTTTCTGCCGGTGGGCCTCAAGCCCGTCCTGGTGGTGTGCGATAATGGGCGAAATCTCATCGCAGCTCTGGGACTAGCCGGTATGGCGCACATCCCTTGCCTGGCACATGTGCTGAATTTGGTGGTGCAGAAGTTCATTCACAACTACCCGACATGTCAGAGCTGCTGCATAAAGTGAGGGCCGTCTGTGCGGCGCTTCCGGCGTTCACATCCTGCCGCTGCTCGCCTGTCTGCGCTACAGCGGAACTTCGGCCTTCCCGCTCACCGCCTCATTTGCAACGTGCCCACCAGTTGAAACTCCACCTTGCACATGCTGGAGAGACTGTGCGAGCAGCAGCAGGCCATAGTGGAGTTTCAGCTGCAGCTGCGCATGCGTCAGTCGCACTGCGGAACAGCACCACTTCACCACCAATGATTGGGCCTCCATGCGAGACCTGTGTGCCCTGTTGCGCTGTTTCGAGTACTCCACCAACATGGCCAGTGGCGATGACACCGTTATCAGCGTTACAATACCACTTCTAGGTCTCCTTGAGAAAACGCTTAGGGGGATGATGGAAGAGGAGGTGGCCCAGGAGGAGGAGGAGGAGGATGAGGGGTCATTTTAGCACTTTCAGGCCAGTCTGTTAGAAGTAGCTCAGAGGGAGGTTTTTGCAACAGCAGAGGCCAGGTACAAATGTGGCCAGCCAGGGCCCACTACTGGAGGACGAGGAGGAAGTGGAGGAGGATGAGGATGAAGCAGGTTCACAGCGGGGTGGCACACAGCTCAGGCCCATCACTGGTCCGTGGCTGGGGGATACGGAGGACAATGACGATACACCTCCCACAGAGGACAGCTTGTCCTTACCTCTGGGAGCCTGGCACACATGAGCGACTACATGCTGCAGTGCCTGCGCAACGACAGCAGAGTTTTCCACATTTTAACGTGTGCGGACTACTGGGTTGCCACCCTGCTGGATCCCCGGTACAAAGACAATGTGCCCACCTTACTTCCTGCACTGGAGCGTGATAGGAAGATGCGCGAGTACAAGCACACGCTGGTAGGGCGCTCCTGAGAGCATTCCCAAATGTCACAGGGAACAGGTGGAAGCCCAAGGCGGAGGAGTAGCAAGTGGTCGCCAACGTAGCTGTGTCACGGCCAGCTCCTCTGAGCGCAGGGTTAGCATGGCAGAAATGTGGAAAAGTTTTGTCTCCACGCCGCAGCTAACTGCACCACCACCTGATACGGAATGTGTTAGCAGGAGGCAGCATTTCACTAACATGGTTGAACAGTACGTCTGCACACCCCTCACGTACTGACTAATGGTTCGGCCCCATTCAACTTCTGGGTCTCCAAATTGTCCACGTGGCCAGAGTTAGCATTTTATGCCTTGGAGGTGCTGGCCTGCCCGGCGGCCAGCGTTTTGTCTGAACGTGTATTCAGCACGGCAGGGGCGTCATTACTGACAAGCGCAGCCGCCTGTCCACAGCCAACGTGGACAAGCTGGCGTTCATAAAAATGAACCAGGGCATGGATCCCACAGGACCTGTCCCTCCCTTGTGCAGAATAGACATTTATAACTGCTTGCCCCTCAACCATGTATTCTTGTACTCCGGGGCGCTTCGTTGTTGAATCCTCATTTTGTAACTGTACCATGATCTTGCGGTGCAACACAAAGTTGAATGAACCTCTCCTCTGTCTGGGTGGTGGGGCCTAAATAACTGAAAGTGGCCTTCTCCAGTGGTGGGTGACATGACGCATGATTCCTTGCTGTGGGACCTCTCTCCTCTGTCTGGGTGCTGGGCCGAAATAACTGAGAGTGGCCTTCTCCGGTGGTGGTTAATATGACGCATGATTCCTTGCTGTGGGACCTCTCTCCTCTGTCTGGGTGCTGGGACGGAAATAACTGAGAGTGGCCTTCTCCAGTGATGGTTGATATGACGCATGATTCCTTGCTGTGGGACCTCTCTACTCTGACTGGGTGCTGGGGCCTAAATAACTGAAAGTGGCCTTCTCCAGTGGTGGGTGATATGACGCATGATTCCTTGCTGTTGGACCTCTCTCCTCTGTCTGGGTGCTGGGCCGAAATAACTGAAAGTGGCCTTCTCCAGTGGTGGGTGATATGGCGCCTTATTCCTTGCTGTGGGACCTCTCTCCTCTGTCTGGGTGCTGGGCCTAAATAACTGAAAGTGGCCTTCTCCAGTGGTGGTTGATATGGCGCATGATTCCTTGCTGTGGGACCTCTCTCCTCTGTCTGGGTGCTGGGCCGAAATAACTGAAACTGGCATTCTCCAGTGGTGGGTGATATGACGCATTATTCCTTGCTGTGGAACCTGTATCCTCGGTCTGGGTGCTGGGCCGAAATAACTGAAAGTGGCCTTCTCCAGTGGTGGGTGACATGACGCATGATTCCTTGCTGTGGGACCTCTCTCCTCTGTCTGGGTGCTGGGGCGAAATAACTGAAAGTGGCCTTCTCCAGTGTTGAGTGATATGACGCATGATTCCTTGCAGTGGGACCTCTCTCCAATTGATATTGGTTAAATTTTATTTATTTTATTTTATTTTATTTTAATTCATTTCCCTATCCACATTTGTTTGCAGGTGATTTACCTACATTTTGCTGCCTTTGGCAGCCCTCTAGCCCGTTCCTGGACTATTTTACAGCCTTTTTAGTGCCTAAAAGTTCGGGTCCCCATTGACTTCAATGGGGTTCGGGTTCGGGATAAAGTTCGGGTCGAGTTCGGATCCCGAACCCGAACATTTTCGGGAAGTTCGGCCGAACTTCTCGAACCCGAACATCCAGGTGTTCGCTCATCTCTAGTCAGTGACTTCATCGTCCACCACCTCCTCTTCCTCACTCTGCTCATCCTCCTGACTTGACCTAACCACAACCTCACTGATTGACAACTGTGTCTTATCATCATCCACCTCGTAAACGAATGATTGCCTTTCACCACCGTCATCTTCTTGAGACTGTGAAGACTTAAGAGGATGGGAATCAGGGCACAATATGTCAGGTACATCTTCAAGCGTGCTTTGCGAGAGAGCCAAACCAAGTAGAGACAGTCCCTAATTTTATGACAGTAGTGATTAGACTGCGAGACCACTTCTTTGGTCCTCTTCTGAAATGAAGTAATTCTGCAAATCTTACACTTTCCACACCTGAAAAAGCCCTGTAAGTCTATCCATTTTTGTAAGTTGTTCATCTCTTTATTCCATTTACGTACTGTAGGTGCTATTTTATTATTCAGGTTTTGCGCTTTTGTGAAGGTGATCTTTGGTTGTGAGCTAATTAGCGATCCTAATGTCTTATCTTTTTGCAACAGATGCCAGTGTTTTTTGATAATGGACTGAACCTTTCTGTAGTCATTACTAAAGGGTAATATTATGTGGGGCATATCATCTACCTCATCCCTCTTATCCTTAACTTTCTCCTCAAAAAACTGTTTCCTATCCATCGTCCTTACTATATCTAGAGCATTGTCCACAATCCCCCTGGGTACTTTTTTTCTACAAATTTCTTTTTCAAAACCTCTTCTTCTTTTTCAAAATCTAGGTTTGTAGTACAGTTCCGTTTAATCCTCCTAAATTGGCCCCGGGGATATTTACCAACCAGCTGGGAGGTGACATCTGTCGTACAGTATATAACTGTTCCGGGTGGTAGGTTTGATAAAGGTAGTGCAAATTAATTTGGCTTCTTGGCTGGAAATGGACAGGTCCAAAAATTCCACCCTCTCCACACTAGTTAAGCCTGAAAAATTCAGGTTCCAATTATTCTGGTTAATATTGTTTAAAAAACCATCCAGTGCACCCTTTCCTGACCGCCACATGTAAAAATATCGTCAATATAATAAAGCCAGAGCACCAGGTCCGTCCCCAGTCTAGGCTGTATGGTGTGGCGTTCCCACTCAGCCATGAAAAGGTTGGCATAGCTGGGGCGAACCTGGTGCCCATGGCAGTACCCTGCGTCTGCAAATAAAACTCGTCTGCAAAGTTAAAATAACTATGTGTCAGAATAAAATTAATAGCTTTATTAAGAAAGTCTATCTGATTGGTTTTCAATCTGTTTTCTGCCACCGATTGTGCTTTCACAGAAGCCTGTCCCTGTTCATGTTTGATGACCGTGTACAGGGATTGGACGTCAAGTGTACCCATAATGTAAGTCTCCTCAAGTTTCAATGTCTCAGAATGATGCAATAATTAACCTTAGTAGAAAAACACTTACTGATACCTACACTAGATTACTTAATAAAGGCCTTAAGTTTGCCCACACTGTAAAACTCAACAAATGTGATACCTTTATAGGGGTAGAGACATTCATAAGACATTTATGTTTGAAAAAACATTTCTTAAAAAACCCTGCTGTCAATAATGGTAATTTAAGTGAAAGTAATGAAAGGAAGGTTGAGGTTGTCCACACTAAATTAAAGAAAGGCTCTAAGAAATATCCCAGAAATGAAATCAGCCAGGAGATGGCAGGTTTTAAACAATGTGTCACCCAGGATATATGTAAAATTAAAGATAGGATGAAATATAGAAGGAAGAATCTTTCAAATGAGGAAATTCAAGCTCTAAAAGAGTTACAAAAGGAGAAAGACATTATAATACGCCCGGCGGATAAGGGAGGTTCCATAGTCATTCAGGACACAGAGAAATATGAGGCTGAATGCCTACGTCAATTGACAGATACAGAAACATATAGGAAATTACCTTGCGATCCTACAAGTGGATTATTTTAGACCTGACTAGTTTATGTGAAAGAGGAAAGAGCATGGGGATCCTGGATACTGAAGAATTTAATTATATATTGAATAAAGAACCACAGATCCCTATTTTTTTAATGCCTGCCTAAGGTACACAAAAATCTAGTGGACCCACCAGGATGCCCCATTGTTTTGGGCATTGGATCTCTGACATCCAATTTATCACAGTACATAGATATCCTCCTACAACCTCAAGTGAAGAAGGTTCCATCATATGTAAAAGATACTACTCAAGTGATTAAGATTCTGGAGACATTGAAACTTGAGGAGACTTACATTATGGGTACACTTGACGTCCAATCCCTGTACACGGTCATCAAACATGAACAGGGACAGGCTGCTGTGAAAGCATAATTGGTTGCAGAAAACAGATTGAAAACCAATCAGATAGACTTTCTTATTGAAGCTATTAATTTTTTTCTGACACATAATTATTTTAACTTTGCAGACGAGTTTTATTTGCAGAGGCAGGGTACTGCCATGGGCACCAGGTTCGCCCCCAGCTATGCCAACCTTTTCATGGCTGAGTGGGAACGCCACACCATTCAGCCTAGACTGGGGATGGACCTGGTGCTCTGGCTTCATTATATTGACGATATTTTTTACATATGGCGGTCAGGAATTCCTTTCAGAAGATGACCAAAGAAGTGGTCTCGCAGTCTAATCACTACTGTCATAAAATTAGGGACTGTCTCTCGTGTGACACTGAGGGTGTAATATATATATTAGAATGCTCGTGTCAGTTACAGTATATAGGGAGGACAAAGCGAACCTTGAAGAAATGATTGTCAGAACATGTGAACAATATTAGAGCTGTTTACACTAAGCATACAGTATCAAACCACTTCAAGATGGTACACAACCAGGATCCCGGCTGCCTCAAACTCGCAGCGATAGATAGGGTAGGGTACAGAAATACTGGAGAGGTGGAAATTTTATTGAAAAAATGTCCAGACTCGAGACTAAGCGGATCTTTTAATTTAACACTCTTATACCTATAGGTTTAAATGCCAAGTTCGAACTTTTCGGCTTTTTATAGCTGGGAGCACTTTTGCCGATAGTTAACTATCCAGTGAGTAATACTTGGACAGTTTCCCCTTGCCGAATGTGCCCCCATTCATATCACCCATCCCCATGTGAGAAACATTTCTATAGAAAAACAAATTTTTATAGAAAAACATATTTTTATAGAAAATCGCATCAATACCGCATGGAGAAAGATGGATATAGAATATACCCTATAGAATTTTAAGTGTTTTTAATCTATATGATATAAGTAGATGCAATGATAACGCATGAAAAGAAATGAACTGACATTATATACTGAACCAAGGTCCACAAATTTTATGTGTTTAAATTTTATACTTTTGGAAAACTATCCCCACTTACGTTATATATGTCTTGCATTCTGGCATATGTCTCGGTTTTTCTTACATATTTCCCTATAGATTATCCATAATGGATATGTGCAGGCTCCGATTTTACCTGCACACGGGTTATCCATGACAGGTATTGACTTCAACCCTGGCCCTTTAAAAAGGAGTCAGAAACGGGGGCACTTTAACCACTGAAGAAGGGGCAATTAGTTATCCCCGAAACGTGTATGGTATGCTGTAGCCCCCCCTGGATGAGACCCTGATTGCCAATACAGCCAGGAGCAGTGAAATCATACCGGTGTAACTTTATCCGCGCGAACATAACTGGTGGACGGGCCTTTTACACACGCGAACTGACGCCATTTGGCGTGGTGAGTCGGGAACCAGGAAGCCCTCGATACCAAAATTGGAGGAGAACCTGTACGGAGAGGGCAACACGATCCACGCAAGTCTCCTAGTAAGAAGCTTTCACATTATTTGGCATCAGACTCTGCGATCGCATCATCTCCATAAGTAAGTAAAGAGTGGGACTCCGCTCTGAATTGGGACATTATATACACGAACATTGCTTTGATCAAGCATGGGGATACTTGTGGATTTATACCAGCAGAGACTGGTGGACTTTTTACCTCATACCCTATATTTTATTTTATTATTATGGACATTTCAAAGGACACTTTACCACACGGCTAGAGACCGATTTGATCACCATTGTTGGTTATTTTTGTGGCACTTTATCATATTAATCACACTTTAGTGAGTTTGCACTTTTTCACTATTGCACTTTAGAGATAGGATGTATTATCTATTTTATTGAGTATTTTAACCCCTTAAGGACCGGGCTCATTTTCACCTTAGGACCAGGCCATTTTTTGCAAATCTGACCAGTGTCACTTTATGTGGTGATAACTTTAAAACGCTTTTTCTTATCCAGGCCATTCTGAGATTGTTTTTCCTCACATATTGTACTTTATGACACTGGTAAAAATTAAGTCGAAAAATTTCATTTTTATTTATAAAAAAATATCAAATTTACCAAAAATTTTGAAAAATTAGCAATTTTCAAGTTTCAATTTCTCTACTTCTATAATACATAGTAATACCGCCCAAAAAAGTTATTGATTTACATTCCCCATATGTCTACTTCATGTATCAATCATTTTGGGAATGCCATTTTATTTTTGGGGACGTTACAAGGCTTAGAAGTTTAGAAGCAAATCTTGAAATTTTTCAGAAACTTTCAAAAACCCACTTTTAGGGACCAGTTCAGGTCTGAAGTCACTTTGTGAGGCTTACATAATAGAAACTGTTGCTGAGCTCCAAGACATAGCATCAAAATCTCCGCTTAAATCCCTTGTAGCTGAAGAAGCAGGTCAATGTCCACGAGACAATTCCCCCAATAACTGGACGACACACAGTTTGGGAGTCATCTCGCTTTACTAGGAATGGCACACACCTTTAAAACCTCCAACAGCCTCATTTACAACCAATAGTACATAGATTACAATAATACAAGGAAGGGGGACCAATAGCAAGGGCCGATGGGAGGTCTAGGAGGGACAAAGCAGCTAGTTTAAACAGGTCTTGCAGGGTCCCTGGGACACCGCCCGGCTCTTGGGAACAATGGGACAGGAAAAGGGAAGAGGCACAGACAATCAATACATTTACATACCCTGCACAATAATGGGCACAGGGTGAGCAAAATACAACAAACGTCTGGTGACTCACACATAATTGGTTTGGTAAATGAATGGGGGGAGTGTACAGACAGACAAACATAAATTAATATAACAAGGTCAATCTGTTACACTGCTCCCCTTAACCACAAGCCAGCATACACAGTCTGATCCCCAACGGATCGGCTTGGGGATGTCTGGGAGTACTCTCGGATCACTTTTCCAGTTCAGTTTGTCGTGATAACCAGTCAGCATTGCCATTTTGTTTCCCGGGCGGTAGTGAATCGTAAAATCGTATGGTTGTAACGCCAAGCTCCAGCACAACAATCGGGCATTGTCCCCTGCCACACGATTTAGCCATACCAACGGGTTGTGATCCGTGAGTAATGTGAACTGCTGTCCATACAAGTAGGGTTGAAGCTTCTTTAGGGCCCACACCACAGCCAGGCATTCCTTCTTGATGGCGGCGTAGCTCACTTCCCTTGGTAGAAGCTTCCGGCTCAAGTAAGCTACGGGATGTTCCCGCCATCTTCTCCAACTTGGCTCAGTACCGCTCCCAATCCAAACATTGAGGCATCTGTGTGAACGAGGAATGTTTTAGATGGATTGGGAGCAGCGAGTACAGGACTATTAACAAGGGCCTGCTTAAGCTGCTGGAATGCCTGCTCACACTCTGGGGTCCAGATGACTTGGCGGGGAGGTTCTTTTGGTGAGGTCAGTGAAAAGTTTGGCCAGGGTACTATAGTTTGGGACAAATTTCCGATAATAGCCCGCGGTCCCTAGGAAGGCTAACACCTGAGTTTTGGTGCGGGGGTTGGCCACTGGGCTACTGCCTCTACTTTAGCGGGCTCAGGCTTTTGCTTCCCACAACCCACCCGGTGTCCTAGGTATTGTACTTCTGCCATCCCAATATGGCACTTGCTGGGTTTTAGGGTTAGGCCAGCCTCTCTGATGCGGTCTATCACGGCACTTACGTGTCTCAGATGCTCTTCCCAGGTTTCACTATAAATAGCAATGTCATCCAAGTATGCACATGCATAATGTTGGAAGCCATCAAGCAGCCGGTCCACCATACGTTGGAGCGTGGCTGGGGCGTTTTTCATCCCAAATGGCATGACCTTAAATTGGTAGAGGCCAAGCGGGGTGACAAAGGCTGACTTGGGAATGGCATCTGGCGCTAAGGAATTTGCCAATAGCCCTTACATAAGTCAATGGTCATGAGGTATTGACCTCTAGCCATCCTATCTAAGAGCTCGTCTATCCTGGGCATAGGGTATGCGTCAGAGACTGTTTTATCATTAAGTCTCTGGTAATCTACACAAAAGCGGGTCGTGCCATCCCGTTTTGGTACTAAAACTACTGGAGAGGCCCAAGGGCTATCTGATGCTTCTATGACCCCTAAGTGGAGCATTTCCTGAATTTCCTGTCTCATGTGCTCCCGGACAGCCTCAGGAATTCTGTAGGGCATCTGTCTAAGGGGTGGTTGATTGGCCGTGTCTACCCTATAGGTAGCCAGTGGGGTGTAGCCAGGTGTGTTAGAGAATGTGGCACCCTTTGTGGCTAACAGTTGTCGCACCTGGATATGCTCTTGGGGGCTTAGTCTCTCCCCTAGCTGGACTTCATCTAGGGTCTCTAGTTTATCTTGCTCCCCAGGAGATCTGGTAGGGAAGATTCTCAAAGTCGTCAGATGCTGGCGCACATATGGCGGCCACATCCTCTGTTCTCTCATAGTAAGTTTTGAGCATGTTCACGTGGAGCATGCGTCTCCACTACTACCAGAGCACGGGCCGATCACATAAGTGGTGTCGCACCTCTGCTCCACCACTTGGTATGGGCCCTGCCAGTGACCTGGAGCTTGTCATGGCGCAAAGGTTTTAAAATCAACACCTTTTGGCAAATCTGAAAGCTCCGGTCCCTGGCACCTCTGTCATACCATCGGCGCTGACGGGTCTGTGCCGCCTGGAGGTTAGTATGCACTTTCTGAGTCAATTCCTCCAGGCGGTCACGGAACTCCAGCACATAGGGTATGACAGGGGTACCATCCTCACCTACTGCTCCCTCCCAGTGTTCCCGGATTAAATCTAGGGGCCCTCTAACTCTCCGTCCGAACAGTAGTTCGAGCGGCGAAAACCCTGTCGATTCCTGCGGCACCTCCCTGTGAGCGAAGAGGAGGTGGGGTAGGAATTTTCCCCCTCCTGACAGGTGTCAGTAAAGGTGCTAAGCATCTGTTTTAAGGTGCCATTAAATCGTTCACACAAGCCATTCGTCTGGGGGTGGTAAGCTGAACTAACAATGGATTTGATGCCGCACAGTTTCCACAGCTGTTGGGTGACTTCGGCCGTGAACTGAGTGCCCTGATCCGAGACTATCTCTCTGGGAAAACCCATCTGAGAGAAGACTTGCATCAATGCCTCAGCCACCGTCTCTGCCTGAATATTAGTCAGAGCCACAGCTTCTGGATACCGTGTTGCATAATCCACTATCGTTAAAATATACCTTTTGCCTGACGGGCTGGGTTTGGCCAAGGTCCTATAATATCTACCGCTACCCATCTGAGCGGTTCTTCGATGATGGGTAGAGGTTGCAACTAGTTTTGCGGCGATCTCCTCTTTTACCTACTCGTTGGCATGTGTCGCATGTTTGACAGTACTGCCTAACATCTTTAGAGATGCCAGGCCAAAAAAAGTGTGGGTAAGCCTGTGCCTGAGTGCGGCTGACCCCTAAGTGTCCTGCCAGGGGATATCATGCGTGATCTGTAATAACTCCCTCCTGTACTTCTGTGGGACTACTAGCTGTCGGGTGGGGATAGGTGGGGACCCTGCTGTGACCCTTTCAGAGTCCCGGTACAATAACCCCTGCTGCCAAGAATATCTCTCTCCTTCTATTCCGGTCTGGGCCTGGTTAACTTTATCCCTATAAACCTGCAAAGTAGGGTCAATAAGGGTTTCCTGCCCAAATGCTTCGGGGTTTCCCAGGGGATAGGGTGAATGCTGTGGGGAAGGGTTCTTACCTGGACCTCAGAGTGTGCTGGAGTTGTTCATGGAGTGGGCCTGTGACCTGGTGGTAACGGGATAGGTCTCGTTGATACCCTGGGGTGATTCAAGCGCGGAAGTCATCGGGCCCAGATCATTTCCCAGCAAAACATCAGCAGGTAGGTCTTTATCAACCCAACATTAACCATTCCCGCCCCACACCCCAATGTAGATGTACCCTGGCTGTGGGTAATCTGTGGATGGTCCCTCCCGCCACCCGTACAGCTACAGAACCCCAGTGCGGTCTTTCTGTGGAACCAGCTGTCGTCGCACCAGGGTGAGGGTGGCACCGGAATCGCGCAGCCCCTGGGTCTCCTTGCCGTTGAGGATAACCGTCTGCCTGTGATGCTGTCGATTATCAGTGTCCGCCTGTATTGGGTCTGCCTCGTGTAGAACACCCCAGTGTTCCTCTGGATCCTCTGTTCTGATGTTAAGCGGGACAGCCTCCGTATGGTAGTAGTGGGCGGCTGCCCGCGCTGGAGAGGTGGACCTGGACGGATCCATGCAGCCTGGTTTCGGTTCTGGGCACAGTCCCTCTGATAATGCCCAAACTTTTTGCAGGCATGGCACTGTATGGCGCTGCGATTAGGGTATCTGTTTGCTGGGATACTAGGCAGGAGCCCCGTGCGTTGTGATGCTGGTGGCCCAGGGTTAGGGTATATTGGTCTGGGATTGGGTCTGAAGCTTACCCTAGATTGTCTGCAGGCATCCTGGTAGTCATCCGCCTGTCTAGCTGCATCGGATAGAGTGGTAGGTTTCCGGTCCCTTGCCCACTCCTGCACTTCTGGATTTAGTCCATTGAAAAATTATTCCAGTAGGACCAGCTGGGTAATTTCCTCCGCTGAAATAGCTTGGCTTGCCTGTAGCCAGGCTAGGGCTGCCCTCTGCATGCGGCATGCCCACTCTGTGTATGAGTCTTTTTCCTGTTTTTAGTGTCCCTGAATCGTCTCCTGTAGGCTTCTGGGGTGATGGCATATCTTGCCAAAATTACCTCTTTCACCCGGGTATAGTCTGCAATCTCCTCGTCAGGTACAGCTCTATATGCCTCCGCTCTGAACGGCCGGAGAGCTTACCAGCGAGGATCCATACCCAGTCTGCTGGGGGTACCTGGTGTAGCCTGCACTGCCACTCAAAGTCCTGCAGAAAGCCGTCGATCTCGTCCTCGGCTTCCACAAATTTTTAAACGCATCATGCGGTACCTTGGCTTTGGGTTCTGGAGCCGAAGTAATAGTTGGCGGTCTTTCCAATGCCCGCTGCTCTGCTATCCGGAGTTGGTTCTCTCTCTCCTCCCTTGCAGTGATCAAGCCATCCACTTGGTTCATGGTTGCCTGTACCAGCTCTATGGAGGATTCTCTCCATAAAATGCTAGCCTGCGTTTCACCTCTCTGTCGAACTCTGACTCTGCGGTTTCTGTAGCCATACTGCGTGCCCGGTCTCCCTCGGTCAGTTCACCAATTAGCACAGCCTTCGTTTTATTGCTGGCTATCCGCCTCTCGCTTCCAGCAATTCCTTCAATGTTGTCCGTTTTAATCCAGCATAGTTCGTCTCCATTCACGGTTCCATTCAAACGCTGCTTCCTTATGCTGCAGGGCTTGTATCCCGCTGCTTGCCACCAATTGTTGGGGAGCTCCAAGACATAGCATAAAAATCTCCGCTTAAATCCCCTTGTAGCTGAAGAAGCAGGTCAATGTCCACGAGACAATTCCCCAATAACTGGACGACACACAGTTTGGGAGTCAACTCGCTTTACTAGGAATGGCACACACCTTTAAAACCTCCAACAGCCTCATTTACAACCAATAGTACATAGATTACAATAATACAAGGAAGGGGGACCAATAGCAAGAGCCGATGGGTGGTCTAGGAGGGACAAAGCAGCTAGTTTAAACAGGTCTTGCAGGGTCCCTGGGACACCGCCCGGCTCTTGGGAACAATGGGACAGGAAAAGGGAAGAGGCACAGACAATCAATACATTTACATACCCTGCACAATAATGGACACAGGGTGAGCAAAATACAACAGACGTCTGGTGACTCACACATAATTGGTTTGGTAAATGAATGAGGGGAGTGTACAGACAGACAAACATAAATTAATATAACAAGGTCAATCTGTTACAGAAACCATCCAAAAATGACCCCATTCTAGAAACTACACCCCTCAAGGTATTCAAAACAAATTTTACAAACATCATTAACCCTTTAGGTTTTCCACAAGAGTTAATGGCAAATGGAGATAAAATTTCAGAATTTCGATTTTTGGAAAATTTTCCGTTTGAATCCATTTTTCCAGTAACAAAGCAAAGGTTAACAGCCAAACAAAACTCAATTTTATTGCCCCGATTCTGTAGTTTGCAGAAACACCCCATATGTGGGCGTAAACTGCTGTATGGCCAAACGGCAGGGCACAGAAGGAAGGGAACGCCATATGGTTTTGGAAGGCGGATTTTGCTGGACTGGATTTTTGACACCATGTCCCATTCGAAGCCCCTGATGCACCCCTAGAGTAGAATCTCCAAAAGGTGACTCCATCTAAGAAACTACACCCCTGAAGGTATTCAAAACTGATTTTACAAACTTTGTTAACCCTTTAGGTGTTCCACAAGAGTTATTGGCAAATGGAGATGAAATTTCAGAAATTTCTATTTTTGTTACCTTGCCTCAAAAAAAGTGTAATATAGAGCAACCAAAAATCATATTTACCTTAAAATAATAAAACAAAACTGACACCTTATCCCGTAGTTTCCAAAAAGAGTTTCTACTGTAGGGGTGCATCAGGGGGCTTCAAATGGGACATGGTGTCAAATAACCAGTCCAGCCAAATCTGCCTTCCAAAAACCATATGGCGTTCCCTTCCTTCTACGCCCTGCCGTTTAGCAATACAGCAGTTTACGACCACATATGGGGTGTTTCTGCAAACTAGAGAATCGAGGCAATATATATTGAGTTTTGTTTGGCTGTTAACCCTGCTTTGTTACTGGAAAATTTATTAAAATGGAAAATTTGCAAAAAAATAGCTATTTTCGGACCATTTTTATTATTTGTTATTTACATCGTTGAACTGACAGGTTAGATTGTGTGCTATTTCTATAGAGCAGGTTGCTTTGGACGCGGCAATACCAAATATGGCTACTTTTTGGGGGTTTTGTTTCAGTTTTACATAATACAGCATTTTTGAAAAAATGATTTTTAGTGTCTTCACATTCTGAAAGCCATATATTTTTTTTATTTTTGGGCGACTGTCTTATGTAGGGGCTCTTTTTTGCGGGATGAGATGGCGGTTTGATTGGCACTATCTTGGGGTGCATATGACATTTTGGTCGCTTGCTATTACACTTTTTGTGATGTAAGGTGACAAAAATGGCTTTTGACACCGTATTTTTATTTTTTTGTTGTGTTCACCTAGGGGTTTGGTCATGTGTTTTTGTTATAGAGCAGGTTGCAACGGACGCGCTGATACCAAATATGTATACTTTTATTTATTTATTTAAGTTTTACACAATATTATCATTTTTTAAAACAAAACAAATCATGTTTTAGTGTCTCCATAGTCTGAGAGCCCTATTTATTTATTTTTTGGGGGGTGATTGTCCTATGTGGGGTATCATTTTTTGCGGGATGAGATGACGGTTTGATTGGCACTATTTTTGGTGCATATAACTTTTGATCGCTTGCTATTACAGTTTTTGAGATGTGAGGTGACAAAAATGTTTTTTTACATTGTTTTCATTTTATTTTTTAACAGTATTTACCTGAGGGGTTAGATAATCTGATATTTTTATAGAGCAGGTTTTTACGGATGCGGAGATACATAATATGTATACTTTTTATTTATTTATTTTACTTTAACACAATAATAGCATTTTAGAAGAAAAAAATTATGTTTTAGTGTCTCCATAGTCTGAGAAGTAAAAAAAGGACAACCGCGGCACTCATGTAGCAAAGGATTCTTCTTTTATTTCTCCCAAACTAGCAACGTTTCGACTTCAACAGTCTTTTTCTTGCTTGAAAAAGACTGTTGAAGTCGAAACTTTGCTACTTTGGGAGAAATAAAAGAAGAATCCTTTGCTACGTGAGTGCCGCGGTTGTCCTTTTTTTACTGCTTGAACGGGGGTCGGGCCAGGATCCAGATTTTGCAAGACAAGAAGTTAAGGTAGTGCTGCCCCTAATTGTATATATTTTTCTCCAAAGTCTGGGAGCCATATATATATTTTTTTTTTTGGCGATTGTCCTATATAAGGACTCAATTTTTGTGGGATGAGATGGCGGTTTTATTGGTACTATTTTGGGAGGCATACGCCTTTTTGATCACTTAATATTACACTTTTTGTGATGCAAGGTGACAAAAAATGGCTTTTTTACACCATTTTTTTGTGTTTTTTTTACGGTATTTGCGTGAGGGGTTAGGTCACGTGATATTTTTATAGAGGTGATTTTTACGGACGCGGCGATACCTAATATGTGTAGTGTATTTTATTATTTTATTTTTTTATTCAGTGATATGTATTTTTCTTATTTTGACTTTTTTTTTCACTTTTTTGACATTTTTTTTGACCCAGACCCACTTGGTTCTTGTAGATCCAGTGGATCTGGTGTCTATATATACAGTAAGTACACTATATAGTGTACTTACTGTATTTTTTACTTTACAAAGTCTGAATAGGCTTTTGCCTTTAGCAAAAGCCCATTCAGAGTTTTCAGTACCATGGCAAGCAGGTACGCTTCTGAAAGCGTCCTGCTGCCATGGTAACCATCACCCACTGCCATAAGAGAGCAGCGGGTGATGGGAAGAGAGGAGCTCCCTCCCTCTACTATCCTATCCCGTTGAGGGGCTGCAAAGGTACAGCAGCCCCCAATGGGGAGAGGGAGGGAGCTCCTCCATGTTAACACCTTCTATACCGCGGTCCGTATGGACACAGATGTCAGCAGTTTATAGCAGGGGGTCAGCAATGTGCTGACCCCCTGCTATACCCACTAGACACCAGGGAAAGCGTTTGCACACCCGCAGCACGACCCGCAATCCCCCCCCCCTGCACCGCCCGGGGGGACACTAATATGGCGGGGTGAAGGGGTAGTGTAAAAATGTATAGGTTTGGGGCATATTTTAGTCTGTGACCGCGGGGATCAGAGACTACAGATAGCGCAGCAAACCGCAGGTCTGAATTGACCTGCGTTTTGCTGCGATCGCTGATATGGGGGGGTCACAGGACCTCCCTGGGCATTGTGCCAAGGTGCCTGCTGACTGATTTCAGCAGGCATCTTGTTCCGATTACCGCCACGTGCACAACGGTGATCGGAAATTCACAGGGCGTACATGTACGCCCTAGGTCCTTAAGTACCAGGACGCAAGGGCGTACATGTACGCCCTTCTTCCTTCAAGGGGTTAATAATAAATTTGCCTCTTATGATATCCATCTGTTAGGGAGAGTGCCCTATTTTTTACTTATTGTTGCAGCCTTTTTACAGTTGGGTGAAACTGTGGGTAGGAAAACCTCCAGAGGCACCGACTCAGTCTAGTGCGACATTTACTACATTCACTAGATTAATGGAAGTTGTAATATACACACTTTATTCAGATTCAGTTCAGTATGGGATACAAAAAGCCACAGATTGTGGACACCTTACTCGGACAACATTAATAGAAGTTGTAATATTCACAGTGTTTTCAGATTCAGTTCAGTATGGGATAGAAAAACCCACAGATTGTGGACACTTTACTAGGCCCAGATTAATAGAAGTTGTAATATAATGTGGGGAGTCGCTCTGGTAGACAGCGGTGCGGGTGCAGTTTAGAGGCAAAACAAGGAGTCCAGATTGTGCAACAAACAGTGTTTTATTCACACTTGCACACAAAATGAAAAACAGTCTCTTGGTGACAGTTCACACACAACGGAAATAACGTAGCCAAACAAAAACAGTCCAACACAGGTTCAGTCACCTGGGAGGTGTAGGTGCAGGTTCGCACCACGCTGTCGGCCCAGCCGCAGGAGAATCCAGCTTCAGGTAGCCAGGAACAAAATACCTCCTTGCTGAGCTCTTTCCTCCTGGACAGAGAACTCCCAGCCCTGTTAGCAGCTCCAGGATAATCACACTCCTCAGACACAGCTGCTGGCTGCGTTTTATATCCAGCCCAAAACATGGACTGGACCATGGGGAGCAGCCACCCACCCTACTCTTTAGCTGCTCCCAGTAAGAGCCGGCTCGGATCGGCTTTGCAGCCATGCTATTTAACAAAGTCAAACAGCACTAGCTGCTGCAGACAAAAACCCGGCTCTCACCTCACCGAGGCCAGCAACCTCGGTGACACGTACCTGCCATCACATATGACACCTTGCACCTTACCACATACCTCCCTTTGTTCAACCCTGAGGGGTGAACACACGTGAGGCAGTGGACGCGGGACAGGGCATCTGTGTTGCCCTGCAAGCGGCCTGCCCTGTGTTCCACGGAAAACTTGAAATTTTGAAGAGATAGGAACCACCTGGTGACCCGAGCATTCCTCTCCTTGGCCTGACTCATCCATTTGAGGGGGAATGGTCGGTCACCAGACGGAACCTCCTCCCTAACAGGTAGTAGCGGAGAGATTCGAGTGCCCACTTGATAGCCAGGCACTCCTCTCCACTATACTATACCTGGACTCGGGCGGGACTGAGCTTACGGCTCAGGAAGACAACGGGATGTTCTTCCCCGTTGACCTCCTGCGACAGTACCGCACCGAGGCCTACCTCCGAGGCGCCGGTCTGTACGACAAACTCCTTGTTGAAGTCGGGTGTCACCAAAACCGGGGACCCACACAGGGCCGACTTCAACGCGGAGAAAGCCTCCTCCGCCTTCTCACTCCAGCTAACCCTCCCAGACTTTCGCCCCTTCAACAGGTCTGTCAATGGCGCTGCTATTGTGGCAAAGTGGGGCACAAACCTCATGTAGTAACCTACAATCCCCAGGAACGACTTTACCTGCCTGGTGGTGACCGGTCGGGGCCAGTTACGAATGGCCTCTACCTTAGTTACCTGAGGTTTGATGACTCCCGCCCAATTACATATCCCAGATATTTTGTCTCCTCTAACCCTATGGAGCACTTCTTTGGGTTAGCGGTCAGTCCGGCTTTCCTCAGGGCATCCACTACCGCCTGCACCTTGGGTAAATGGCTTTCCCAGTCGGTGCTGTGGATGACTACATCATCCAAGTAGGCCGAGGCGCACCGACGATGTGGTCGCAGCACTATGTCCATTAACCTTTGGAAAGTGGCGGGGCGCCATGCAGGCCAAAGGGTAACACCTTGTAGTGATACAGGCCCTGCGGGGTAACAAATGCGGTTTTTCCTTAGCCGACTCCGTTAAGGGTACCTGCCAGTACCCTTTAGTGAGGTCCAGCACAGAAAAATAACGGGCTTGTCCTAAACTTTCAACCAGCTCGCCTACTCGGGGCATGGGATACGCGCCAAACTTGGATACTCTCATTTAACTTACGAAAGTCGTTGCAGAACCGCAACGTCCCATCCGGCTTGGGTATTAGGACTATGGGACTGGCCCACTCACTTTTCGACTCCTCAATGACCTCGAGCTTCAACATTAACTGTACTTCCTCCGCGATGGCCCGCCGCCGAGCCTCGGGTACCCGGTATGGTTTTAACCGGATCTTGGCCTGAGGCTCAGTGACGATGTCATGTTGGATGAGAGACGTGCGGCCAGGAGGTCCGAGAACACATCCGTGTTCCGACTGATGAACTCCCTGACTTCCTGAACTTGTTTGGAAGACAGGCTGTCTGCAATTTTTACCGTGGTTACTGCTTCACAGGCCTCGAACTGTGGGGCTGGACCCTTTTCACCTAGAAGCCCTGGCCGGGGGCTGTGGTCGCCGGCTGTGTCCCTATCTTTCCACGGCTTAAGTAAATTCACGTGGTACACCTGCTCCGGCCTGCGCCGCCCTGGCTGGTGTACTTTGTAATTTACTTCCCTACCTTCTCGATCACCTCATAGGGGCCCTGCCACCTAGCTAGGAATTTGCTGTCAAGGGTGGGTACCAGAACCAAAACCCGATCTCCCGGATTGAAGTCCCGCACCCGAGCCTGACGATTGTACACCCTACTCTGGGCTTGTTGCGCTGCCTCCATATGCTCCCGGACCAAGGGCAACACCCTTTCCATCCGGTCCTGCATTTGGGCGACATACTCAATGACACTTTTGTGGGGGACAGGCTGTTGTTCCCACGCTTCCTTGGCGATATCCAACAGGCCCCGAGGGTGTCTGCCATAAAGCAGTTCAAGGGCGAGAACCCAGTAGAGGCCTGGGGCACCTCTCGCACTGCGAACATGAGATAGGGCAGAAGCAGATCCCAGTCCTTCCCATCTCTAGACACCACCCCTTTAACATATTTTTAGAGTTTGGTTAAACTCTCCACAAGACCGTCTGTTTGCGGATGGTAAACGGACGTCCAGTAACTGCTTTATACGCAACAATTTACACAGTTCCCTCATTACTTTGGACATAAAAGGGGTCCCTTGGTCTGTCAGAACCTCTTTGGCAGGCCCACACGGGAAAACATCTCCATTAACTCTTTGGCAATGAGCTTAGCTGAGGTATGTCGCAGAGGCACCGCCTCCGGATACCGAGTGGCATAGTCGAGAACTACCAGAATGTGTTGGTGGCCCCTGGCAGACTTTGGTACAGGCCCACTAAATCCATCGCGATTCGCTCAAACGGTACTTCAATAATTGGCAGAGGTACCAGGGGACTACGGAAATGTGGCTGGGGGCTAGTTATCTGACAGGTCGGACAGGACTTACAATAATTCTCTACCTCCTTGAACACACTGGGCCAATAAAATCGCTGCAGTATGCGGTCCTGGGTTTTCTGCCACCCCAGGTGTCCCCAAGAACATGTTGGTGGGCAAGCTCCATGACAAGCTTGCGATACGCTGTGGGCACCACCAACTGTTCAACAGGTTCGCCTCGGATTTGGTTCACCCGATACAACATATCCTGCAGAACAATAAACCGTGGGAACATTAATTCAGCCCCTGGTTTCTGGGGTTTCCCATCAATTTCCAGCACATTCTCCCAGGCCCTGGTTAGGGTTTGGTCCCGGTGTTGTGCGGTCCCAAAATTTTCCCGGAGACATTGAGGTCTGCCAACTCAGGTCCCGGTGGCAAGTCCTCCGTGTCTCCCACCATTACACTCCAGTGGGGTTGTCTCCCCTCTACCGCTGGAGCAGTGGTCACCCCTACCGCCGGCCCTTCAGACTCGGGCTCCCAGGGTTCTGGCCTTCCAGCGGTATCAGGCCACTCTACTAGGGTCACCCCTGTCTCGGGTCCCTCAGATACCTTTATTGCCGGCCACAGCGCCGGAAAACCGGGGAAGTCCCTCCCAAGTATTAGTTCGTGTGGGAGTTTAGTAGCGACAGCCACCTCGTGGGTCCACCTACCAGCCGCTGTGGACAAAGTCACTAGTGCAGTGGGATAGTCTTTCAGGTCTCCGTGGATGCACAGGACCCCGACTTTACGGCCAGTATACTCCGCAGGCCGTACAAGTGCAGCCCTTACCAGGGAGACTAAACTCCCGGAGTCCAGCAGAGCCACCGCCAGAGAGTCTCCCACCTCTACCTGACACAGGTGGTTATGGTCCTGCACCTCACGGGTGCCAGTTGCGCACAGCTTCCGTGCATACAGGGAGTGACGACCCCGTAGTTCATATCCATCGGCTCATCCCGATGCGGACAGTCGGCCCTGATGTGGCCTGGCTCCTGACACCTCCAGCATACCACGGGAGGCGGACTCGCAGGGGGTATATTCCGGGCAGGCCGCTCTGTCGCCGGACGCCGGAACTGGGGCAGAGGCCTCCGGGTTTGACTGACCCCTTCCCGCAAGAGTCCCCTGCAGGTTTCTGGTGGCCTCGTAGCGCTCCACCAGGTCGACCATCTCCAGGGCATTGGTGGGCGATACCTGGCCGATCCAGTGCTGGAGGGGATAAGGCAGGGCCCTCCAAAAGATGTCCGCCAACAGTCGATCCAGCATGGCAGTGGGACTTAGTAGATCGGGCTGCAGCCACTTTTGCAGCCTGTGCAGCAGATCGTAGAACTGCGGCCTAGCGGGTTCAGTCGCTTTAAAGTCCCACTGGTGGACTCTTTGGGCGCGGACCAGCACGTTCACGCCCAGTCTGGCTAGGACCTCTCCTTTCACAGTGTCATAATCTGCCGCTTGGTCATCCGACAAGTCGAAAAACACCTGCTGGGGTCCGGAAGCCAGGAACGGAGCGACCACCTCAGCCCACTGGTCACGGGGTAACTTTTCCTCACGGCGACCTTTCTCAAAACCGCCAGGTACGTCTCAACGCCGTCTGCGGGGGTCATTTTTGGGATCGCCGCACGGACCGCTCTCCGGGCATCTTGGACGTGGTGGGACGCTCCTGCCGCCTGTAACGCCATCACATGTTGTAGCAGTAGTTGGTTGGTCTCCCGCTGCTGCACGTTAGCCTCTATGAGAGCCTTCACAGCAGCCTCCATGTTGCCAGAAACTCCTGCTTGCAGCTTTGCTGGCTTAATATATTCCATACACTTTAGAAAAACAAAACTCGGCGTTCACGCCAGCCTCACTGCGCATGCCCGCATCCGACACCAAATGTGGGGAGTCGCTCTGGTAGACAGCGGTGCGGGTGCAGTTTAGAGGCAAAACAAGGAGTCCAGATTGTGCAACAAACAGTGTTTTATTCACACTTGCACACAAAATGAAAAACAGTCTCTTGGTGACAGTTCACACACAACGGAAATAACGTAGCCAAACAAAAACAGTCCAACACAGGTTCAGTCACCTGGGAGGTGTAGGTGCAGGTTCGCACCACGCTGTCGGCCCAGCCGCAGGAGAATCCAGCTTCAGGTAGCCAGGAACAAAATACCTCCTTGCTGAGCTCTTTCCTCCTGGACAGAGAACTCCCAGCCCTGTTAGCAGCTCCAGGATAATCACACTCCTCAGACACAGCTGCTGGCTGCGTTTTATATCCAGCCCAAAACATGGACTGGACCGTGGGAGCAGCCACCCACCCTACTCTTTAGCTGCTCCCAGTAAGAGCCGGCCCGGATCGGCTTTGCAGCCATGCTATTTAACAAAGTCAAACAGCACTAGCTGCTGCAGACAAAAACCCGGTCTCACCTCACCGAGGCCAGCAACCTCGGTGACACGTACCTGCCATCACATATGACACCTTGCACCTTACCACAATATACAGAGTATTTAGATTCAGTTCAGTATGGGATACAAAAACACACAGATTGTGGACACTTTACTAGGCCCAGATTAATGGAAGTTGTAATATACACTCTTTTTCAGATCCAGTTCAGTATGGATACAAAAACAAACAGATTGTGGACACTTTACTAGGCCCAGATTAATAGAAATTGTAATATACACACATTATTCAGATTCAGTTCAGTATGGGATACAAAAAGCAACAGAGTGTGGACACTTTACTAGGCCCAGATTAATGGAAGTTGTAATATGCACATTTTTTCAGATTCAGTTCAGTATGGGATACAAACACCCACAGATTGTGAACAATTTACTAGGCCCAGATTAATACATGTTGTAATGTACACACTTTATTTAGATTCAGTTCAGTATTGGACACAAAAAGCCACAGATTGTGGACAGTTTACTAGGCCCAGATTAATGGAAGTTGTAATATGCACACTTTTATAGACCCAGTTCAGTATGGGATACAAAAAGCCACAGATTGTGGACACTTTACTAGGCACAGATTAATGGAAATTGTAATATACACACATTATTCCGATTCAGTTCAGTATGGGATACAAAAAGCCACAGATTGTGGACACTTTACTAGGCACAGATTAATGGAAATTGTAATATACACACTTTATTCAGATTCAGTTCAGTATGGGATACAAACACCCACAGATTGTGAACAATTTACTAGGCCCAGATTAATACATGTTGTAATGTACACTTTGATTTAGATTCAGTTCAGTATTGGATACAAAAAGCCACAGATTGTGGACACTTTACTAGGCACAGATTAATGGAAATTGTAATATACACACTTTATTCAGATTCAGTTCAGTATGGGATACAAAAAGCCACAGATTGTGGACACCTTACTAGGCCCAGATTAATGGAAGTTGTAATATACACACTTTTCAGATTCAGTTCAGTATGGGATACAAACACCCACAGATTGTGGACAATTTACTAGGCCCAGATTAATGGAAGTTGTAATATAGACAGAGTTTTTAGATTCAGTTCATTATGGGATATAAACACCCACAGATTGTGGACAATTTACTAGGCCAAAGTTATTGGAAGTTGTAGATTCAGTTCAGTATGGCATACAAAAACCAACAGATTTTTAACACTTTACTAGGCCTAAAATAATGGAAGTTGTAATATATACAGAGTTTTTAGATTCAGTTCAGTATGGGATACAAAAACCCGCAGATTGTGGACACTTTACTAGGCCCAGATTAATGGAAGTTGTAATATGCACACTTTTTCAGATTCAGTTCAGTATGGGATACAAACAACCACAGATTGTGAACAATTTACTAGGCCCAGATTAATAGATGTTGTAATGTACACACTTTATTTAGATTCAGTTTAGTATGGGATACAAAAAGCCAAAGATTGTGAACACTTTACTAGGCCAAGATTAATGGAAGTTGTTATATACACAGTGTTTTAGATTCAGTTCAGTATGGAATACAATAACCCACAGATTGTGGACAATTTATTAGGCTCAGATTACAGGAAGTTGTAATATAGACAGAGTTTTTAGATTCAGTTCATTATGGGATACAAACACCCACAGATTGTAGACAATTTACTAGGCCAAGATTAATGGAAGTTGTAATATACACACTTTATTCCAGATTCAGTTCAGTATGGCATACAAAAACCAACAGATTTTGAACACTTTACTAGGCCCAAAATAATGGAAGTTGTAATATATACAGAGTTTTTAGACCCAGTTCAGTATGGGATACAAAAGCCACAGATTGTGGACACTTTACTTGGCCCAGATTAATGGAAAATGTAATTTGCACACGTTATTCAGATTCAGTTCAGCATGGGATACAAATTGCCACAGATTATGGACGCTTTACTAGGCCCAGATTAATGGAAGTTGTAATATGCACACTTTTTCAGATTTAGTTCAGTATGGGATACAAACACCCTACAGATTCTGGACAATTTACTAGGCCCAGATTAATGGAAGTTGTAATGTACACACTTTATTTAGATTAATTTCAGTATGGGATACAAAAAGCCACAGATTGTGGACATTTTACTAGGCCAAGATTCAGGGGCGTAACTATAGGGGAAGCAGGGAAGCGATTGCTTGGGGCCCTGACCCAGAAGTGGCCCATCGAGAGAGGAGGAGAAGTACTAAAGATTTTGTCAAGGCCCGTCAACAGTATTAAACAATGGAATGATATACAGTGGCAGTATAGACAGTGTAGAAAACGGATGGAACAGCTGCCGGGCCTGGTATGAGAGAGCCATCTTTACTAGACACAGGAAAGGGGACGGCATGAAAGGAAGCGGTTGTGAAAAAATTAGTGGCGGAGAGGGCCCCATTCAAAAATTTGCAGTGGGGCCCAGTCATTTCTAGTTATGTCACTGCCAAGATTAATGGAAGTTGAAATATACACAGTGTTTTCAGATTTAGTTCAGTATGGGATACAAAAACCCACAGATTGTGGACACTTTATTAGGCCCAGATTAATGGAAGTTGTAATATGCACAGTATTTTTTTAGATTCAGTTCAGTATGGATACAAAACTCAAGGTGTGGACAATTTACTAGGCCCAGACATGGGAAGCTGTAATATAGACAGAGTTTTTAGATTCAGTCATTATGATATAAACACCACAGATTGTGACAACTTGGGCCAAAGTTATTGGTTGTAGATTCAGTTCAGTATGGCATACAAAAACCAACAGATTTTAACACTTTACTAGGCCCAAAATAATGGAAGTTGTAATATATACAGAGTTTTTAGATTCAGTTCAGTATGGGATACAAAACCCACAGATTGTGGACACTTTACTAGCCCAGATTAATGGAAGTTGTAATATGCACACTTTTCAGATTCAGTTCAGTATGGGATACAAACAACCACAGATTGTGAACAATTTACTAGGCCCAGATTAATAGATGTTGTAATGTACACACTTTATTTAGATTCAGTTTAGTATGGGATACAAAAAGCCAAAGATTGTGAACACTTTACTAGGCCAAGATTAATGGAAGTTGTTATATACACAGTGTTTTAGATTCAGTTCAGTATGGAATACAATAACCCACAGATTGTGGACAATTTATTAGGCTCAGATTACAGGAAGTTGTAATATAGACAGAGTTTTTAGATTCAGTTCATTATGGGATACAAACACCCACAGATTGTAGACAATTTACTAGGCCAAGATTAATGGAAGTTGTAATATACACACTTTATTCAGATTCAGTTCAGTATGGCATACAAAACCAACAGATTTTGAACACTTTACTAGGCCCAAAATAATGGAAGTTGTAATATATACAGAGTTTTTAGACCCAGTTCAGTATGGGATACAAAAGCCACAGATTGTGGACACTTTACTTGGCCCAGATTAATGGAAAATGTAATTTGCACACGTTATTCAGATTCAGTTCAGCATGGGATACAAATTGCCACAGATTATGGACGCTTTACTAGGCTCCAGATTAATGGAAGTTGTAATATGCACACTTTTTCAGATTTAGTTCAGTATGGGATACAAACACCCACAGATTCTGGACAATTTACTAGGCCCAGATTAATGGAAGTTGTAATGTACACACTTTATTTAGATTAATTTCAGTATGGGATACAAAAAGCCACAGATTGTGGACATTTTACTAGGCCAAGATTCAGGGGCGTAACTTCATAGGGAAGCAGGGGAAGCGATTGCTTTGGGGCCCTGACCCAGAAGTGGCCCATCGAAGAGGAGGAGGAGAAGTACTAAAAGATTTTGTCAAGGCCCGCCAACAGTATTAAACAATGGAATGATATACAGTGGCAGTATAGACAGTGTAGAAAACGGATGGAACAGCTGCCGGGCCTGGTATGAGAGAGCCATCTTTACTAGACACAGGAAAGGGGACGGCATGAAAGGAAGCGGTTGTGAAAAAATTAGTGGCGGAGAGGGCCCCATTCAAAAATTTGCAGTGGGGCCCAGTCATTTCTAGTTATGTCACTGCCAAGATTAATGGAAGTTGAAATATACACAGTGTTTTCAGATTTAGTTCAGTATGGGATACAAAACCCACAGATTGTGGACACTTTATTAGGCCCAGATTAATGGAAGTTGTAATATGCACAGTATTTTTAGATTCAGTTCAGTATGGGATACAAAAACCTGCAGATTGTGGACACCTTACTAGGTCCAGATTAATGGAAGTTGTAATATACACACGTTATTCAGATTCAGTTCAGTATGGGATACAAAACCCACATATTGTGGACACTTTACTAGGCCCAGATTAATGGAAGTTGTAATATGCACACTTTTTCAGATTCAGTTCAGTATGGGATACAAACACCCACAGATTGTGAACAATTTACTAGGCCCAGATTAATAGATGTTGTAATGTACACACTTTATTTAGATTCAGTTTAGTATGGGATACAAAAAGCCACAGATTGTGGACACTTTACTAGGCCAAGATTAATGGAAGTTGTTATATACACAGTGTTTTAGATTCAGTTCAGTATGGAATACAATAACCCACAGATTGTGGACAATTTACTAGGCTCAGATTACAGGAAGTTGTAATATAGACAGAGTTTTTAGATTCAGTTCATTATGGGATACAAACACCCACAGATTGTAGACAATTTACTAGGCCAAGATTAATGGAAGTTGTAATATACACACTTTATTCAGATTCAGTTCAGTATGGCATACAAAAACCAACAGATTTTGAACACTTTACTAGGCCCAAAATAATGGAAGTTGTAATATATACAGAGTTTTTAGACCCAGTTCAGTATGGGATACAAAAGCCACAGATTGTGGACACTTTACTAGGCCCAGATTAATGGAAATTGTAATATACACACTTTATTCAGATTCAGTTCAGTGTGGGATACAAAAGCCACAGATTGTGGACACTTTAGTGGGCACAGATTAATGGAAGTTGTAATATACACACTTTTTCAGATTCAGTTCAGTATGGGATACAAACACCCACAGATTCTGGACAATTTACTAGGCCAAGATTAATGGAAGTTGTAATATACACACTTTATTCAGATTCAGTTCAGTATGGCATACAAAAACCAACAGATTTTGAATACTTACTATGCCCAAAATAATGGAAGTTGTAATATATACAGAGTTTTTAGATTCAGTTCAGTATGGGATACAAAACCCACAGATTGTGGACACTTTACTAGGCCCAGATTAATGGAAGTTTTAATATGCACACTTTTTCAGATTCAGTTCAGTATGGGATACAAACACCCACAGATTGTGAACAATTTACTAGGCCCAGATTAATAGAAATTGTAATATACACACATTATTCAGATTCAGTTCAGTATGGGATACAAAAGCAACAGAGTGTGGACACTTTACTAGGCCCAGATTAATGGAAGTTGTAATATGCACATTTTTTCAGATTCAGTTCAGTATGGGATACAAACACCCACAGATTGTGAACAATTTACTAGGCCCAGATTAATAGATGTTGTAATGTACACACTTTATTTAGATTCAGTTCAGTATTGGATACAAAAGCCACAGATTGTGGACACTTTACTAGGCCCAGATTAATGGAAGTTGTAATATGCAACACTTTTATAGACCCAGTTCAGTATGGGATACAAAAGCCACAGATTGTGGACACTTTACTAGGACAAGATTAATGGAAGTTTTAATATACACAGTGTTTTCAGATTCAGTTCAGTATGGGAAACAAAAACCCACAGATTGTGGATACTTTACTAGGCCCAGATTAATGGAAGTTGTAATATGCACAGTATTTTTTAGATTCAGTTCAGTATGGGATACAAAAACCAATACATTTTGAACACTTTACTAGGCCCAGATTAATGGAAGTTGTAATATATACAGAGTATTTAGATTTAGTTCAGTATGGGATACAAAAACCCACAGATTGTGGACACTTTACTAGGCCCAGATTAATGGAAATTGTAATATACACACTTTATTCAGATTCAGTTCAGTATGGGATACAAAACCCACAGATTGTGGACACTTTACTAGGCCAAGATTAATGGAGGTTTTAATATACACAGTGTTTTCAGATTCAGTTCAGTATGGGATACAAAACCCACAGATTGTGGACACTTTACTAGGCCCATATTAATGGAAGTTTAATATGCACAGTATTTTTTAGATTCAGTTCAGTATTGGATAGAAAACCAACAGATTATGAACACTTTACTATACCCAGATTAATGGAAATTGTAATATATACAGAGTTTTTAGATTCAGTTCAGTACGGGATTCAAAATCCCACAGATTGTGGACACTTTACTAGGCCCAGATTAATGGAAATTGTAATATACACACTTTATTCAGATTCAGTTCAGTATGGGATACAAAAGCAACAGAGTGTGGACACTTTACTAGGCCCAGATTAATGGAAGTTGTAATATGCACATTTTTTCAGATTCAGTTCAGTATGGGATACAAACACCCACAGATTGTGAACAATTTACTAGGCCCAGATTAATAGATGTTGTAATGTACACACTTTATTTAGATTCAGTTCAGTATTGGATACAAAAGCCACAGATTGTGGACACTTTACTAGGCCCAGATTAATGGAAGTTGTAATATGCACACTTTTATAGACCCAGTTCAGTATGGGATACAAAAGCCACAGATTGTGGACACTTTACTAGGACAAGATTAATGGAAGTTTTAATATACACAGTGTTTTCAGATTCAGTTCAGTATGGGAAACAAAAACCACAGATTGTGGATACTTTACTAGGCCCAGATTAATGGAAGTTGTAATATGCACAGTATTTTTAGATTCAGTTCAGTATGGGATACAAAACCAATACATTTTGAACACTTTACTAGGCCCAGATTAATGGAAGTTGCAATATATACAGAGTATTTAGATTTAGTTCAGTATGGGATACAAAAACCCACAGATTGTGGACACTTTACTAGGCCCAGATTAATGGAAATTGTAATATACACACTTTATTCAGATTCAGTTCAGTATGGGATACAAAAAGCCACAGATTGTGGACACTTTACTAGGCCCAGATTAATGGAAATTGTAATGTACACACATTATTCAGATTCAGTTCAGTATGGGATACAAAAAGCCACAGATTATGGACGCTTTACTAAGCCCAGATTAATGGAAGTTGTAATATACACACTTTTTCAGATTCAGTTCAGTATGGGATACAAACACCCACAGATTGTGGACACTTTACTAGGCCCAGATTAATGGAAGTTGTAATATATACAGAGTTTTTAGATCCAGTTCAGTATCGGATACAAAAACCCACAGATTGTGGACACTTTACTAGGCCCAGATTAATGAAAATTGTAATGTACACACATTATTCAGATTCAGTTCAGTATGGGATACAAAAACCCACAGATTGTGGACACTTTACTAGGCCCTGATTAATGGAAGTTGTAATATACACACTTTTTCAGATTCAGTTCAGTATGGGATACAAACACCCACAGATTGTGGACACTTTATCTGGCCCAGATTAATGGAAGTTGTTATATAGACAGGGTTTTTAGATTCAGTTCATTATGGGATACAAAAACCCACAGATTGTGGACACCTTACTAGGCCCAGATTAATGGAAGTTGTAATATACACACTTTATTCAGAATCAGTTCAGTATGGGATACACAAAGTCACAGATTGTGCACACATTACTAGGCCAAGATTAATGGAAGTTGTAATATACACAGTGTTTTCAGATTCAGTTCAGTATGGGATGCAAAAACCCACAGATTGTGGACACTTTACTAGTCCCAGATTAATGGAAGTTGTAATATACACACTTTTTCAGATTCAGTTCAGTATGGGATGCAAACACCCACAGATTGTGGACACTTTAGTAGGCCCAGATTAATGGAAGTTGTAATATATACAGAGTTTTCAGATTCAGTTCATTATGGGATACAAAATTCCACAGATTGTGGACACCTTACTAGGCCCAGATTAATGGAAGTTGTTATATACACACTTTTTCAGATTCAGTTTAGTATGGCATACAAAAACCCACAGATTGTAGACACTTTACTAGGCCCAGATTAATGGAAATTGTAATATACACCCTTTATTCAGATTCAGTTCAGTTTTGGATCCAAAAAGCCACAGATTGTGGACACTTTACTAGGCCCAGATTAATGGATGTTGTAATTTAGACACTTTTTTCAGATTCAGTTCAGTATGCGATACACACACCCACAGATTGTGGACACTTTACTAGGCCCAGATTAACGGAAGTTGTAATATAGACAAAGTTTTCAGATTCAGTTCAGTATGGAATACAAAAACCCACAGATTTTGGACACTTTACTAGGCCCAGATTAATGGAAGTTGTAATATACACATTGTTTTCAGATTCAGTTCAGTATTGGTTATAGAACACCACAGATTACGGACACTATATTAGGACCAGATTATTCGAATTTGTAATACTGAATCCAGAGTACACCACTAATTATGGACACTAGATGTGACCCAGATTATTAAAGAGTCAGTCTGCGGATGATGTACAGTATATGTCACCAATAGAGATGAGCGAACACCTGGATGTTCGGGTTCGAGAGGTTCGGCCGAACTGCCGGAAAATGTCCGGGTTCGTGATCCGAACTCAACCCGAACTTCATCCCGAACCCGAACCCCATAGAAGTCAATGGGGACCCGAACTTTGGTCACTAAAAAGGCTGTAAAAGACACCCAGAGGGATAATATACCGCAATAAACGCATTGCGATTACAACTTTGAGCTAACGATCACCATGGAACGCCTCCTCCAGTAGAATGTACTGTCGGATCTGAGAATTAAGTTGAAATCGCAATGCGATTCTTATATATTTGCTTAATCGCATTATGAGTTTCAACTTAGCATTGCTAAATAATTCCATCCATATCGCTAACTTACTGAGTCAGTAAGTTAACCAATATGGATGGAATTATTTAGCAATGCTAAGTTGAAACGGCAATGCGATTAAGCAGATATATAATAATCGCATTGCGATTTCAACTTAATTCTCACATCCGACAGTACATTCTACTGGAGGAGGCGTTCCATGGTGATCGGTAGCTCAAAGTTGCAATGCAATGCGATTAAGCAAATACATAAGAATCGCATCGCGATTCCAACTTTTTAGTACTCAACTTTTAAAATCGTACACCACTTTAAGTTCCAAAGTTGCAATCGCGTTCGAATAGAACTTAAAGCTGTCTCTTAGTCAGTTTTAGTATTGGTGTGCTTTAATAGAAGTTACATTAGTACGCGAATATAACTTAGAGCAATACAGTCAACTTTACACTGTTAGTTTTATTATCGCGATAATACAACTATTCAAGAATCGTGTACGTGCGTCTGTACGTGTGTGCGTTACCTCGGACACTATTCTATTTTGCCAGCCACAGCTGAAACCACTGATTTATGGTATTGCTATTTTGGCAATTGAATTTAACCCCAGAAAATAATCTATCCTTTGCCAGACAGCAGACAGTATTATACTTGTCTAGCCAAAGCTGGAACACCAGATTTAGGGATTGGTATTTGGGCAATTGTATTTAACCCCTTAATAAAATATAGAAATTTCTTTCCTGAGTTTCTAGGGGTGACAATTAGCACAGCCAAGCCCCTGATGTAGAGATATAGCAAAAACAAACAAACTAGTATTGATGGATTGATGGACTTGGTGGCAGCTTCTTCTGGCGCACCACAAGTCACAAAATGGCCGCCGATCAACCCAGAAAATAAGTGACAGAAAAATGCTCTGTGCAGCCTAAAAACCAGCGAGCAAGTAACTAGCAGAAGTTCAATGATTCTCAGCTGTAAATCGATCCGTTCATTAGGTGCTGTTGCTGACTTTAACCTGCCTAATCTCGCCCTGACAGAAGCTGCGTCCCTCTCCCTACACTAATCAGAGCAGTGTGACGTGCGGCGCTACGTGACTCCAGCTTAAATAGAGGCTGGGTCACATGCTGCACTTGGCCAATCACAGCCATGCCATTAGTAGGCATGGCTGTGATGGGCTCTTAGGGCAAGAAGTAAACGCTAGCTGATTGGCTGCTGTGCAGCCCTTCAGAAAGCGGGAAGTAATCGACGAACACCGAACCCAGACCCGAACTTTTTTGAAAATGTCCGGGTTCGGGTCCGAGTCCCTGACAGCCCAAAATTCGTGCACGAACCCGAACGATGCTCGAACTGTTCGCTCAACACTAGTCACCAATAGTTATAAAATAAAAATATATTGCCTCTGTGATACACACACAGTAGCCCTTAAAAGGATTTTGAATTCTTTGAAAAGTTTTTGGTATTAAATACAGCAAATTTCTCTGGTGCACTTATATGTAGAAAAACCTTTATTGACGTATATCAGTAGCAAAGTAAAAATATATTCAGCGTTTACTGTTGCAGTTATAAGTGGGAATGTTCTTTTGCAGTATGGACTGAATTACGTTGTGGTGAAATTTAGTATTTACGTTTCACACACTGCACGCTTACGTGATGATGTCCATAAGAGCGGTGCACCAATACAGATGAATACACTATGCACTAACCCTGCACAAAAATGCGAACTAATTCACACCAGCCCGCATCTGTCTGCGGTATTGCTTAGTGGACACTACGGGACTTTTCTGCAGCACAGAAACCGCATGAGGACAGCGTCTCGCTCTTCCAGTGTGGACCTACTTCCTCCGCTACGTCCCGTTTGCCTCGTGAGCCATTCTTTTTTGAAACTGACAACCTATAACCCTCTGTTGAAAAGTCTTTAGTGGTGTATATACATGGAAAAAGAAAAATATACTCGGCGTTCACTGTTCTAGTTATATGTGGTAAAGCCTTTAGTAGGGTATATCAGTGGAAAAAGAAAAAGATATTCGGCTTTCAGCTCTGCAGTTATATGCGGTGAAGTCTTTTTTAATTATTTTGGTGGAAAAAATTGTAAACAGCGCTGCAGTTATATGTGTTAAAATCTTTTGTGACTTATTTCGGTGGCAAAAATCTTGTATTCAGCATTAGCGCTGCACTTAAATGCAGTAAAACCTTTTTTAAATATTTTGGTGGAGAAAAATCTTGTATTCAGCATTAAGCGCTGCACTTATATGCGGTAAAGTCATTTTTAAATATTTTGGTGGAAAAAAATCTTGTATTCATCATTAAGCACTACATGTATATGCGGTAAAATATTTGTTGAATTATTTTGTTGGAGAAAAAAACTTGTATTCAGTATTAAGTGCTGCACTTATATGCGGTAAAATTATTTTTAGAATTATTTTGTTGGTCTCCTCATGTTGCCACCACATCCAGACTCTGTCATTGTGCCGCTCTGTGGCCTACTCATGCTGCCGCCACCTCCAGACTATGTCAATGTGCCGCTATGTGGTCTCCTCATGCTGCCACCACCTCCAGACTTTGTCATTGTGACGCTCTTTGGACTACTTATGCTGCCGCCACCTTCAGACAATGTTATTGTGCCGCTCTGTGGCCTACTCATACTGCCGCCACCTACAGACTATGTCATAGTGCCGCTCGGGGTCTCCTCATGCTGCTGCCACCTCCAGACTCTGTAGTTGTGCAACTCTGTCGCCTAATCATGCTGCCGCCACCTCCAGAATATGTCATTGTACTGCTCTGGGGTCTCCTCATGCTGCCGCCACCTCTAGGCTCTCATTGTGCAGCTCTGTGGTCTCCCCATGCTGCTGCCACCTCCAGACTCTGTCGTTGTGCAACTCTGTGGCCTAATCATGATGCCGCCACCTCCAGACTATGTCATTGTACCGTACTGGGGTCTCCTCATGTTGCCGCCACCTCCAGGCTCTGTCATTGTGCAACTCTGTGTCCTACTCATGCTGCCACCTCCAGACTATGTCAATGTGCCACTCTGTGGTCTCCTCATGCTTCCACCACCTCCAGACTCTGTCATTGTGTTGCTCTGTGGCCACCTCATGCTTCTGCCACCTCCAGAATCTGTCTTTGTGCTGCTCTGTGGTCTCCTCCTCATGCTGCCGGCCCCTCCAGACTCTGTCATTGTGCCTCTCTGTGGCCTACTCATGCTGCCGCCAACCCCAGACTCTGTCATTCTGCCGCTTGGTGTCTTCCACATACTGCTGCCATCTCCAGACCCTGTCATTGGGCCACTCTGTGGTCTCCTCATGCTGCTTCCACCTCAACACTATGTCATAAGGCCACTCTGTGGACTTCTCATGCTGTTCCCACCCTCCCGACATCATGACTGGTCCACTATTTTGGCTTTCGGCCTGGCTGACATCATCATTTATTTGACACTTCTTCTGATCTGTCAGAAGGAAGGAAAAATGAGACGCACATCAGATCCTGTCTGTGTAGCAGCTTTAGGGCCAGTCTGGTCCCATCAGAATTGGCTTATGATTTGGTAGCTAATAGCAGGAGTGGGTTGAAAACACAGAAGACTTGCAACTATTCCATTCACGTGTCATCTCTGTTTTAGGTCCAGTCAGATTTTTTGCCTTTAGCAATACTGATGGATTGTTGAGCAAATGCTAACCGAGTGAAAGTATATGCTCCATAGACAGTATTGTTTTTTTCTGGGTAATTTTTCTGACGGATCAGAAAATGGGGAAAATTAATCAGTGACGTCAACACAAACTTAGTGCTGACACCCTCTCCACTCTGTCGGGGGCTCTACTTGTATAAGCATTTAATAGAACAGGTTCTGTAGACATCAATGTGGAATCAGCTGACGAGGGTGTAAATCTACCTGTAAGGATGAGTTGATACTTGAGTTATTTGGTCAGTTTTGGCCCCGTGACCTCCCAAATAAGTGAAGTATGCAGTGATTCTAAGAGCGACATTTGCATGTCATTCAGACTCACAGTATTATTTCACTACCAAAGCAGACTCCATATGCGTGTTACTGCAAGGTACAGTATTCTACACTATTATAATGGCTCTCAGCAGCCAGGAAATAGTAGTTTTTAATGTAATTCGCCGTCAATATATTCGGGTTGAATCAAATTTTTCCCGAAAAATTTCTCGAATCAGTGAATCGAATTTTTAAAAATTTTCTCATCTCTACTTGCCACCATGACAGGGAAATATAATAATTAATCAACCTTTTAATTTGATCGGTGAGACCCACCTATATTCAGTGTTTAAAAAAACTGTACCTGCTGCAGTCACAGGGAAATATAATAGTTAATCAGGTTGTTAATTGGGTTGGTGAGACATACCTATTTATTGTGGTAAAAAGAAATGTACTTGCCACCGTCGCAGGGAAATATAAGAGTTAATCAGCCGGTTATTTGCGTAGGTGAGACATACCTATTTTTGTGTGTGGAAAAAACTTTACTTACCACAGTCACAGGGAACTATAATAGTTAAAGGATAACTGTTACATTTAGACCCTAATTTCAATTTTCATATATGTAGTTACTAATAACATAATATTCCTGAATCAATAACTATTAGACTTACTTACCCCATATTTAATAAGATTCAGCCCTTAGCAACCAGTCTGCATAAAACTGCATTTTCACTATTCTGTTAAAATGGCTGCCCTCAGCCCTGAGGCTAATCCATAGGACATCTGCAGTGAAGTTAGTGAAGACCAGCACTGTATAGGGGGTCTTGCAGTGAAGTTCCCAGGTCTGGCTGAAGCCTGTAGTCCTCCTACAACACAAAGGTGTTGCCCAAGCTCTCCTCTTACCACATGATGCTTTCATTTATACACTGAGCAGGCGGCAGATCTCCCTTCCCCGGCTGCTCTAGCTACATTCTCCAGCACTGCTAAGGGAGTGTCTGCCAAGCGCAGGGATGTGGAGAAGTGCACACAGCCCAGCACTGTTATCACCTGTCAGGGAGGACCTGGCTTTTTATCCATTCCTTACAACGTTTACTCTAGCTGTCCCTGCTTATGCGTCCTCTGTCTACCTCTGAGCAAACTGATAGACAGAAGTAGCGTAGCAACCTGATTTAAATCTCAGGTAACAATAGCCAATACTGTGGACAAAAATGTGGCTTTTAGGGGTTATTTATTAAACAATCAAAAGTTAAAACAGGGCCAACAAGGTGATATTAATAACCAAAATCCAATGAAAAAAATAAAAAATGTGACAGTTATCTTTTAATAAACCTGTTAATTGGGTCGGTGAGACCTACCTATTTTTTGTGTTGAAAAAAAAACTGTTCTTGAAACCATCAGAGGGAAATATAGTAGTTAATCAGCATGTTGATTGGGTCGGTGAGACCTAAGTATTTTTTGTGGTGAAAAAAAATGTACTTGCCACCTTCACAGGGAAATATAATAGTTAATCAACCTGTTAATTGGGTCTGTGAGACCTACCTACTTTTTGTGTTGAAAAAACTGCACTTGCCACTGTCACAGTGAAATATATTAGATAATTAGATTTTTAATTGGGTGCGTGAGACCTACATCAGCAGCCAGTATATTGTCTGAACGTGTGTTTAACACGGCTGGGGGCGTTATCACAGACAAGAGCAGCCGCCTGGCCACAGCCAATGTGGACAATCTCCACGTTCATTAAAAAGAACCAGGCATGGATCCCACAGGACTTGTTCGTACCTTATGCAGAATAGACATGTATACCGGCCTTACCCAACCACTGTTATACTACAGCGCACTTACTCTTTGTTTTCTTTTTTATATTTCCCAATGTTTTGGGGTCTACCCCAATTTATAAGAGAGAAAAAAAAAAGAAAGAAAACAAAACACATTTTTGTTGGCGACTACCTTTGGCTTCACAGCCAAAAAGGCATTATGTCAGGCAACAATGTAACCGCCAATTGTAATAAATTTAGTTCCCTGTCTGTTATGAAGTACAGAAGTACTTTGAAAGAAAGAAGGGGTACAGATCACCCAACAATCTGATGGCCACCTAATTTACTGAATATATTTCCAAA
Source organism: Bufotes viridis (assembly GCA_033119425.1). NCBI lineage: Eukaryota > Metazoa > Chordata > Amphibia > Anura > Bufonidae > Bufotes > Bufotes viridis. The sequence goes on along the minus strand of CM065597.1, from coordinate 106,362,884 downwards.
GTCAGGTATGCAGTGCAGGGTACTTGGAAAGAAAGAAGGGGTACAGATCACCCAACAGCCTGAAGGCCACCTAATTTACTGAATATATTTCCAAGTCAGGTATGCAGTGCAGGGGTACTTTATGGCAAAAAAACTTTTTAACCCCAATGGCCCAGTTGTATTTACTGATCTTATGTTTTGAGGGTCACCAGCAGGCCACCAATCATAATTTTTCAAGGGTGTGTATGATGCCCTCCTTTATGTGTAATAAAGGGTGTATTGTAGTGCCGGTTCCTTGTAATTTTTGGCAGCCACTTTCACTTAGTGCATAGGCTTTATGAGTGTAGGAGTCCCACTACCTGAACAATTATAACACAATGTGAATGAGGCCCACCTTTATGTGATATACAGGCTGTTTCAGAGTGCCTCTTCCTTGTAATGTTTGGCAGCACTTGCACTTTATATACAATTAAATATACAGGAAAGAATCTTTCCTAACAATTTTTCCTGTGAAATGTTTTTTTTTTTGGTGGGGAGGGTTTGTGTGTATTTTTGTCAGTCTGTAAAAACAACTCAGACCACTTGGTTCCCAGCAGCGACCTAGGAGTCCAAGATGCATCCAGACATCGTCCCCATGCTGTTCCCGATCCAATTTGGTGTTGTTTCTGCCACTTTCTGACCTATTTCAATTGACCAGGCACCCTCCCCTCTTCAGAGCAGGTGGTGCCTGGTTGTCTCCCATTGACTTCCATGATACTCGGGTGCTCGGCCGAGCACACGAATATAGCAATGTGTTCAGGCCAAACACCAGAACACCCTAATACTTTGGAGCTTGCTCATCACTAAAGAAAACGCTATGTCTGGCGCAAACATCACCTAAAGAACACCATCCCCACAGTGAAACATGGTGGTGGCAGCATCATGCTATGGGGATGTTTTTCAGCAGCCGGGACAGGGAAACTGGTTAGAGTTGAGGAAAGATGGATGGTGCTAAATACAGGGATATTCTTGAGCAAAACCTGTACCACTGTGCGTGATTTGAGGCTAGGACGGAGGTTCACCTTCCAGCAGGACAATGACCCCAAACACTGCTAAAGCAACACTGCTAAAGCAACACTTGAGTGTTTTAAGGGGAAACATGTAAAAAATAAATGTGTTGGAATGGACTAGTCAAAGCCCAGATCTCAATCCAATAGAAAATCTGTGGTCAGACTTAAAGGTTGCTGTTCACAAGTGCAAACCATCCAACTTGAAGGAGCTGGAGCAGTTTTGCAGGGAGGAATGGACAAAAATCCCAGTGATAAGATGTGGCAAGCTCATAGAGACTTATCCAAAGGGACTTGGTGCTGTGATTGCAGCAAAGGTGGATCTACAAAGTATTGACTTTGGGGGGGTGAATAGTTATGCACATTGAATTTTTCTGTTATTTTGTCCTATTTTTTGTTTGCTTCTCAATTTAAAAAAAAATAAACATTTTCAAAGTTGTGGGCATGTTCTGTAAATTATATGATGCAAATTCCTCAAACAATTCATGTTAATTCCAGGTTGTGAGGCACCAAAACACGAAAAAAAGTCAAGAGGGGTGAATACTTTTGTAAGGCACTGTAGGTATAAAATAAAAATATCTTGCTGCTGTCAAACACACACAGTAGTCCTTAAAAGGTCTTTGAAAAGCTTTTGGTAGTAAAAACCGCAAATGTCTCTCCCTGCACTATCTGTCCCTTCCAAAGCACTGTCTCTGTGATGGCAGGAGGTAAATAGATTGCTGCTCTAAAACACACACACACACAGTGTCTTGGAAAAGCTTTTTCGAATAAAAACTGTTAAAATCACTCCCTACACTGTCTTTCCCTTACTACGCTCTGCTCTCCCTGTCTACATCTGACCCGAACATGCGTCATCGGGTGATATATAGCACCGGATGGCCCGTTACAACATGGCCAACATGGCTACTGGCATCGCAGTGAGGGCAGTACTTACCTGCACCTTTATTGGCTGCTCATAACCAGCAAAACATGCGGGGTGTAGATTTGAGTCGAGTACCGCCATGTGCCAAGCATAGCAATGCTAGAGCCGAACAGATATTCGGCCAAGCATGTTCACTCATCACTTAAAAGGCCACTATACTCTTTAACCAGAAAACAATTAAAGAGTAAAGTGTGTATATATTTTTCTTGTAGTACTGAAATACTGACCCTATACGCTTTGACCAGAAATAACTGCAACAGTGCAGTGCGTATATATTTTTCTTTTTAATTAAATACACCCTATACCCTTTCACCAAAAATAACTGCACAAGTGACCCGAGAATATATATTTTTGTTGGACGGAAAAAGGCCACTTTACGCGTTAACCAGAAAACAATTAAAGAGTGAAGTGCGTATATATTTTCTTGTAGTACTGAAATACGACCCTATATGATTTAACCAGAAATTACTGCAAATGTGCAGTGCGTATATATTTTCTTTTTGAATGAAATACGCCCTACATGCTTTCAATAAAATCACTGCAACACTGCAGAGTGTATATATTTTTTCTTTTTTACTGTAATAGGCCCTATACCCTTTCAAAGACTAAACAAAAACAAAGACAGGTGCACTCTGCGGTAATACTAAACCCTCACACTGATGTAAAATTGAGAGGTTAGTTCGACATATCCTACTAGGAGGACATGTCTTAAGCTCGGGCACCACGTCAAGGTCTCTCAAAGTAGCCCGAGGCCCTATCGCTCACCTACCTGTCCCGTTTGGGCCATACCAGGGGCCAGTGGGCGGATTACGGGAGCATAAGGCCTGACTCATAGACAGCTTACCAGTAACCTCCAGCATGTAGCCATGCCTGCAATGGGAGTTGGGAAGTGCCTGTGAGCCCCACCCGAGACTGGCTGATATGGCCCAGGGCTTAAACAGGTGCACCTAAATGTAACCTGTAGATGAAAAACAGACACATTTATGTTAAATCATTTTTATTGGTATTTTTAAACAAAAGCAAATTGTCAGGTATAATGGACGCAGCCACTACGCAAACATATCACATGGTGGGAGCAACCACCGAAATCAAGCAGTCACAGCCGCCATAAATCAAGACAAAATAGAGCTGATAGCATTGCCCAGAGCATGGTGAGTACCGCAAATACAATACACAGGAAGAATAAGCAAAGGATATGATAAATATTGAACCATTATAACGTTGGCATCGCCCATTGGGCACCTGGGCATCCGCTCAGATGCTGCCAACCAGGTGACCCAGTAGCATCACCGGCAGTGAATGCCGTTTATAAAAGGAAAATCTCACACAATCAAATAGGTGGTAACGTGAAACACCTAAAGGGTATATCATAGGTAATGGGGGAGCCATAAGTATCAAAGAGAACATATGAAGACCTGATTGCTAGCTTCCGAGGACGCCAAAGGCTGAAAAGAAAAGAACTTATTTCTGTTAAGGTAGGGCAGGTGTGACATCCATGGAGTCCATGTATGCTTAAATTGCTCAAGAGATAGTATGGATTGTGGAAGGATTTGTTCATAACGGCATGTGGTATTCAGATCCAGAATCACTTCCGCAATATCTAGAGGATTTGGATCCTTCCAGTGACGAGTCACAATGAATTTGGCACTAAGCAGTACACGGCCTACCACGGGTCTATGGGAAGGATGTATATCATGGATGCCTAAGAACAGTAATGCTAGGTCTGGGGGTACGGTAGTGTTAGTAATCTCTTTGAGGAGGTGAAACACATTCCGCCAAAAGCCTGTTAATATCGGGCATGAATATAACACATGAGATAAAGTGCCTAAACCGCCACAATTCCTGCAGCAATAAGAGGTGGTAGAAGGATAGATAGAGTGTAACCTCTGAGGGGTGAAATACCAATTTAGAAGCGTCTTGACCCCCGCTTCATAATGGGTAACACATTTGAAGTTAGAGGCCAAGAACTTAACGGCTAACGACCAGGATTTAGTTTTGACAAATTTGGATTTATCTCTTAAGAAATCATAAATGCGACCAGTCGCTCCTTTCCTATTTCCTATTTTTCTATACCCTTCTCTCGCCACACAGAGAGATTAATGTTTTGGATTAGCGATTCTGAAGTATAAGTATCAGAGTAAGTAAATTGGGAGTCCCTAGAATCTGCACAGGTGAAATGGGTTTGCAGCCATAGCTTCCCAACGTATTTCATAGTCAGGAGGGGAAGATCAGGGACCTTTCTATTCCACAAAATGCGAATCAGAAGGTCCCGCAAGCAGCCTCCGCCCGGTAGACTGGGACTCAATCTGGTGCCATGCCTTGTGACAACTCCGTAGCCACCAATCTCTAGCGAGTGAGAGGCCAACAGCTTTGTGATAATCAATAATGGATGGCAAACCTATACCGCCTGCCTGTTTCCTAAGAAAAAGTTGTGTTTGGGCTATCCTAGGTTTAGATGATTTCCAAATGTATTTGGATAGAATAGATTGAGCTTTTTTAAAAAAACTGTTCCGGGATCTGGATAGCGAGGGCCCTAAAGACATAAATCCATTTCGGAAGTGTCATCATTCGAATGCCGCCACTATACCCACCCATGAGATATCTTTCATAGAAAATTGAGAAAAGTCTGAGGACATAGTGGAAAGGAGGGGTTCATAGTTACGCTTATAGATGAGGGAGCATGGGAACGTGAGTTTAACGCCTCAAGTAGGGGAGTTCAGATTACTGCCAATCTAAGGTGTAGCGGACTTCAGCTGGGTCAGTTCTGCCTGGGGGATATTTATGGGTAGGGCCTGGGATTTAGAATTATTGATTTTGTAATAAGATAGTGAGCCAAATTGCTGCATAATATTTAGGGCGGACTGTAAGGATGCTGAAGGGTCTGAGAAAGTCAATATGATATCGTCAGCATATAGGGTAATTCTATGATCTCGACCACCTATTTCTACGCCTTTAATGAGAGGAGAATTTCTGATACGTTGGGCCAAAGGTTCTAGGGCTAGTATAAATAGCAAGGGTGACAGCGGATAACCCTTCCGGGATCTGTTCGTGATGGAAAAAGGGTCAGATAGTACTCCATTAACCCAAATCCTAGCTCTAGGAGAATCATATAAGCTACGGAAAGCGTTCACAATGCCACCTTCAAATCCCATCACCTGAAGAACTGAGAACGCATATGACCAACGTAGGCAGTTGAACGCCTTCTCAGCGTCCAACGTTACTGCCAACATGGGTAATTGGTTATGCTCAGCGTAGTCAAATAGGTCCACTAGTCTCCTGGTGTTGTCGGAGGATTGAAGGCCTTTGACAAACCCAGATTGGTCATCCTTAATTAGAGATGGAAGTATCGGGGATAATCTGTTAGCTATTAATTTGGCGAAGATTTTAATGTCTGAATTGAGTAGTGAAATGGGTCGAAAATTTTGAGGGGTATCTGGAGATTTTCTGGGCTTAGGCAAGGTGACTATTAATGCGGAAAGCATCTCAGACGGAAACGGAGTGCCCCCTAGAGCTTGATTAAATATATCCAGGATGTGAGGGATTAGAATCGGAATGAAATGTTTATAATATTCATTCGAAAGGCCGTCTGGGCCCGGCGCCTGGGGAAGTGTCAGTATGAGCTTCTGGATCTCTGCGGGGGTAATTGGGGCATTTAGAGAATGCAATTGCGCAGGGGACAGGGTAGGAAGGTCTGATTTTGACAAGAAATTCTGCACTAACGCTGATAAGTTATGTGGCATGGGTATCGAATCTTTCAAGTTATAGAGGTCCTGATAGTAAATACGGAATTGCTCATGATGTCTTTAGGGTCTAACAGTTTAACTTTAGTGGATGAGTGAATGAGTGGATGAGTTTGGGCAATACCAGGGGCCAGTGGGCAGATTACGGGAGCATAAGGCCTGACTCACAGACAGCTTACCAGTAACCTCCAGCATGACAGCAAGCTGTCTGTGAGTCAGGCCTTATGCTTCCGTAATCCGCCCACTGGCCCCTGGAGATGGCCCAAACGGCACAGGTAGGTGAGCGATAGGGCCTCGTGCTACTTTGAGAGACAGGCGTGGTGCCCGAGCTTAAGACATGTCCTCCTAGTAGGATATGTCGAACTAACCTCTCAATTTTAAATCAGTGTGAGGGTTTAGTATTACCGCAGAGTGCACCTGTCTTTGCTTTTGTTTAGTCTTTGATTGTTCTTCACATCCACATAATTGTTACCTTATGTAGGATGGGTATTGTGGTACTTGTAGTCTGTTGCTGGCATCTTCCATGGTATGCAATTTTTTGCTGTTGATTGCCATAAGCAACGGACTACAAGTGCAGGATATGCTCCCTATATATATATGTACAACCGCATGTGGGTTTGAGCATATCCTGCCTGTTTAACACCACATTTTCTAATGGTTTGTATAGTCTTATGTATGGAGGTGTATAAACTCCTATTTAAATGTGTCTGTTTTTCATCTACAGGCTACATTCAGGTGCACCTGGTTAAGCCCTGGGCCATATCAGCCAGTCTCGGGTGGTGCTCACAGGCACTTCCCACCTCCCATTGCAGGCATTGCTACATGCTGGAGGTTACTGGTAAGCTGTCTGTGAGTCAGGCCTTATGCTCCGGTAATCCGCCCACTGGCCCCTGGTATGGCCCAAACGGCACAGGTAGGTGAGCGATAGGGCCTCGTGCTACTTTGAGAGACCTTGACGTGGTGCCCGAGCTTAAGACATGTCCTCCTAGTAGGATATGTCGAACTAACCTCTCAATTTTACATCAGTGTGAGGGTTTAGTATTACCGCAGAGTGCACCTGTCTTTGTTTTTGTTTAGTCTTTGATTGTTCTTCACATCCACATAATTGTTACACTTATGTAGGATGGTTATTGTGGTACTTGTAGTCCGTTGCTGGCATCTTCCATTGTATGCAATTTTTTGCTGTTGATTGCCATAAGCAACGGACTACAAGTGCAGGATATGCTCCCTATATATATGCACAACCGCATGTGGGTTTGAGCATATCCTGCCTGTTTAACACCACGTTTTCTAATGGTTTGTATAGTCTTATGTATGGAGGTGTATAAACTCCTATTTAAATGTGCCTGTTTTTCATCTACAGGCTACATTCAGGTGCACCTGTTTAAGCCCTGGGCCATATCAGCCAGTCTCGGGTGGGGCTCACAGGCACTTCCCACCTCCCATTGCAGGCATGGCTACATGCTGGAGGTTACTGGTAAGCTGTCTGTGAGTCAGGCCTTATGCTCCCATAATCCGCCCACTGGCCCCTGGTATTGCCCAAACGGCACAGGTAGGTGAGCGATAGGGCCTCGGGCTACTTTGAGAGACCTTGGCGTGGTGCCCGAGCTTAAGACATGTCCTCCTAGTAGGATATGTCGAACTAACCTCTCAATTTTACATCAGTGTGAGGGTTTAGTATTACCGCAGAGTGCACCTGTCTTTGCTTTTGTTTAGTCTTTGATTGTTCTTCACATCCACATAATTGTTACCTTATGTAGGATGGTTATTGTGGTACTTGTAGTCCGTTGCTGGCATCTTCCATTGTATGCAATTTTTGCTGTTGATTGCCATAAGCAACGGACTACAAGTGCAGGATATGCTCCCTATATATATGCACAACCGCATGTGGGTTTGAGCATATCCTGCCTGTTTAACACCACGTTTTCTAATGGTTTGTATAGTCTTATGTATGGAGGTGTATAAACTCCTATTTAAATGTGCCTGTTTTTCATCTACAGGCTACATTCAGGTGCACCTGTTTAGGCCCTGGGCCATATCAGCCAGTCTCGGGTGGGGCTCACAGGCACTTCCCACCTCCCATTGCAGGCATGGCTACATGCTGGAGGTTACTGGTAAGCTGTCTGTGAGTCAGGCCTTATGCTCCCGTAATCCGCCCACTGGCCCCTGGTATTGCCCAAACGGCACAGGTAGGTGAGTGATAGGGCCTCGGGCTACTTTGAGAGCCTTGGCGCGGTGCCCGAGCTTAAGACATGTCCTCCTAGTAGGATATGTCGAACTAACCTCTCAATTTTACATCAGTGTGAGGGTTTAGTATTACCGCAGAGTGCACCTGTCTTTGTTTTTGTTTAGTCTTTGATTGTTCTTCACATCCACATAATTGTTACCTTATGTAGGATGGTTATTGTGGTACTTGTAGTCCGTTGCTGGCATCTTCCATTGTATGCAATTTTTGCTGTTGATCGCCATAAGCAACGGACTACAAGTGCAGGATATGCTCCCCTATATATATGCACAACCGCATGTGGGTTTGAGCATATCCTGCCTGTTTAACACCGCGTTTCTAATGGTTTGTATACCCTATACCCTTTCACCAGAAATAACTGCAGAAGTGACCTAGAATATTTATTTCTTGTTGGACAGAAAAAAGACCACTATACGCTGTAACCAGAAAACAATTAAAGAGTGAAGTGCGTATATATTTTTCTTGTAGCATTGAAATACGACCCTAGACGCGCAAGGAAATTCACATTCTTTGGGAATTTAATTTTTCCTGAAATTCTAAACAAATGCCACTTGTTATGAATCGAATTTTTCCGAAAAATTCGGATTGAATTCCACTTCAAAATGAAGTGAACTAATCATCCTAATCCTTGCTTATTTCCTGACTACTTACTCCTCCGCACACACTTCCAATATCAGACGACTCAGGTTCTGAGTCCCTGTCAGAAATAACAAATAGTGGAGTACTTTGACCCTCTGGATCCTCAGCCTAGTCCTCCACAGACCTTGCTCTTTTAATTACTGAAGAAAACTCCTCCTCTTCCTCCTCACTCACTCACTTCTCTTTGACCTGGAGTGATTCTTTCACTGCTTTCCTCCTGTACAGTGTTCATTTTAGGACATGGTCAGATATCATAGTCAAGTATCAAAATAATGCCAGTGTGACACCTGACCCTGACACCTGACTATGATATCTGACACTGACACCTGACCCTGACATGTAACCCTGACACCTTACTCTGACAACCGAGTCTGACACCTGACCCTGACACCTGACTCTGACAATTCAAATAATGTGTGACACTGATATCTGACTTTCTTCGCTCGTCAGGGTCACAATAACTTTCAGGTTTACTGTATTTTTGGTATACTACATCTTATAGATAAAAAAAAATCACAATCTTTGGTATCTAAAGCTATAGCTCAGTGGTAAGACACTTGTTTTATAAGTAGTGTCCATGGGTTCAAAACCCCTTTCAGGCTTTTAATAACATTAATATTTTATATTTTATTGAGCTCTAGATCAGAGACCAATTCAAGTGGTATGTGATGTAAGTAGTCCTTTTTTATTTTATTAAGAGTACATGGGCAGCACTATAGTAAAGGGGGCACTAATTTACTGTATCATCATCTATTTCCAGGTGATTGAAGGCTTTTTTTTTTGTCTTGAAAGAGTCACAGTACAATATAATAATGTATTTTTATTTCTTAGGAACAAGTCTAATTATCAGATCTGTAAATCACTTATTTGAAATTATTTGTTGGCATCCACCCAAACATATCCTGCAAAGATATGACTACTAGGAGTCTCACTCGATTCACTCACAGATCTGCAAACCAACTTATCTTCTAAATGTGCTCTCCCTGCACAATCTTACATGGCTCATACATTGATTCACCTCTCTCAAGTGTATATGCAGTTGTTAGTAAGAATCAGTATTTTTCTGGGACTCCTGAAAATTTGAGTAGTCACTATATGCAGAGTTGTGTCCTGGTTATACATATCTACTGTATAAATGTGTATTATACACACATTGTGCTATAGCTTCACCGCACTGAGATCTGCTCAGAAAGCTAATATTCATATTACTGCTTTATTCACAGGCACAATATATGCTTATGCAGACACCAGTAATGTGTGATGTGAGCTTATAAGCATAGAGAAACAATTTATCTTTATGTGGTGATTCTATAGATTAGAGGTTAACCCCTTCCCGACACATGATGTACTATTACGTCATGGAAGCCACTTCGTTCCTGCAATTTGATGTAATAGTACGTCATGGTGATCGGGTGGGCACTGGAGCATGCGTGCCCGATCACTGCAGGGGTCCAGCATTCCCTGGTAGCCGGGCCCCTGCTGCATCCGCCGGCATTACTGTAAAAGCCTATGCCGGCGGATTAACCCCTTCTATGCCGCGGTCTGCGCTGACCGCGACATAGAAGGGGCTTGTGTCGGGTGAGGGAGCGAATCGAGTCCCCACGCTGCTGTGATGGGGACTTGATATGTCAGAAGGCAGCCAGATGCCGTGCAGAGGCTGCCCAATGCATCGGGACCTGCCTTCTACGGGTGCCGAGGAGATCCAGCCTCAGGCTGGGTCTCCTAGGCAACCTGTTAGTGTACGACTCAGTGTCATACACTAACAGGCAATGCATTACAATACAGATGTATTGTAATGAATTGCAGAGGGGATCAGACCCACAAAAGTGAACGTCAGAAATAAAGTAAAGAAAAAAAGGAAAAAAAAAGGGTTTTTTAATAAAATTTATGGTTTTTAAGTAAAAAAAATAAAAAAACGACCCTTTCCTTTTATAATAAAAAAAAGAGAAACAAAACAAAAACACACATATTTTGTATCGCCGCGTCTGTCATGACCGGCTCTGTAAATATATCAAATGATCCACCCCGTTCGATAAACACCATAAGGAAAAAAATGGTGCAAAAAAAAAAAGCAATTTTTGTCACCTTACATCACAAAAAGTGCAACACCAAGCGATTAAAAAGGCGTATGTCCCAAAAAAATGGTATCAATAAAACCGTTACCTCATCCCGCAAAAAATCAGCCCCTACCTAAGACAATCATCCAAAAATGAAAAAAAACTATAGCTCTTAGAACATGGAGACACTAAAACATAATTTTTTTGCTTCAAAACTGCTATTATTGTGCTAAAGTGAAATAAATAAAAAAAGTAGACATATTATGTATCGCCGCATCCGTAAGAAACTGCTCTATAAAAATATCACATGACCTAACCCCTCAGATGAACACCGTAAAAAAATAAAAATAAAAACGGTGTAAAAAAAAAGCCATTTTTGTCAGCTTACATCACAAAAATTGCAACACCAAGCGATCAAAAAAGCATATACCCCCCAAAATAGTACCAATCAAACCGTCACTTCATCCTACAAAAAAATGAGACCTTACCTAAGAAAATCAGGTATGGCTCTAAGACTATGGAGACACTAAAACATCAGTAATTCAGTTTCAAAAATGCTATTATTGTGTTAAACTTAAGTAAATAAGAAAAAGTAGGCATATTAGATATTGCCACGTTTGTAATAATCTGCTCTATAAAAATATCTAATGAAATAACCCCTTAGATGAACAGTGGAAAAATAAATAAATAAAAACTGCTCCAAAACAACCTATTTTTTGGTCATCTTGCCCCATTAAGTCTAATAATGAATGATCAAAAAATCATATGTACCAATAAAAACATCAACTCTTCCTGCAAAAAACGAGCCCCTGCACAAGACGATCGGCAGAAAAATAAAAAAAATAGGGCGTTCAGAAAATGGAGACACAAAAACATAATTTTTTTTTCAAAAATGCTTTATTATGTTAAACTTATACAAACAAAGAAAGTAGACATGTTTGCTATCATTGCATCCATAACAGTCTGCTCTATAAAAAAAAATAGCACATGATCTACCCTGTCAGATGAATGTTGTAAAAAATTAAAAATAATAACAGTGCCAAAACATCCATTTTTAGGCTGGGTTCACACGAGCGTGATGGATTTAGGTCCGGATGCGTTGCGGATGCGTTCAGTGAAAACTGTGCGGTTTCACAGGCAAAGCCATTCAGTTTTGCCTGCGATTGCGTTCAGTTGTTCAGTTTTTTCCACGCGGGTGCAATGCAGTTTGATGCGTTTTTCACGCGCGTGGTAAAAAACTGAGGGTTTACAAACAACATCTCCTAGCAACCATCAGTGAAAAATGCACTTTGCTTGCGGATGCAATGCGTTTTTCACGCAGCCCCATTCACTTCTATGGGGCTGCGGATGCGTTTATAACGCATAAGATAGAGCATGCTGCGATTTACACGCGTTGCAGAAGTGATGCGTGAAAAAAAAACGCTCATGTACACAGCCCCATAGAAATGAATGGGTCAGGATTCAGTGCGGGTGCAATGCGTTCACATCACGCATTGCACCCGCGCGGAAATCACGCTCGTGTGAATGCAGCCTTAGGTTACCTTGCCTCACAAAAAACTTAATTAAGAGCAATTAAAAATCATATGTACCCTAAAATAGTACCAATAAAACTGACACGTTATCCTGTAGTTTCCAAAATGTGGTCACTTTTTTGAGTTTCTACTGTAGGGGTGCTTTAGGGGGCGTCAAATGGGACATGGAATCTAAAAACCAGTTCAGCTAAATCTGCCTTCCAAAAACCATATGGCATTCCTTTCCTTCTGCGCCCTGCTGTGTGGCCATACAGCAGTTTACGACCACATGTGGGGTATTTCTGTAAACCCCAAAATCAGGGTAATAACTATTGAGTTTTGTTTGGCTGTCAACCCTTGCTTTGTTACTGGAAAAACTGGATTAAACTGTAAAATCTGCCAAAAAAGTGAAATTCTGAATGTCATCTCCATTTTCCATTTATTCTCGTGGAACACCTAATGGGTTAACAAAGTTTGTAAAATTAGTTTTGAATACCTTGAGCGGTGTTTCTAAAATGGGGTAATTTTTGGGTGGTTTCTATTATGTAAGCCCCACAAAGTGACTTCAGTCCTGAACTGGTCCTTAAAAAGTCGGTTTTGGAAATTTTCAAAAAAATTTCAAGATTTGCTTCTAAACATCTAAGGCCTCTTTCACACGGGTGTCATGTTTGACGCCCGGATAAGAGGCGCGCGTGTGAAAAATCTGCATGTTTGGTACCCAGACCCGAAGCCGGACTTCATCACTTCATCACTTATAACATGGTTATATGGGAAAATAATAGCATTCTAAATACAGAATGCTATGTTAACAGGGCAATAGAGGGTTAAAAATAAAAAATACATGAACTCACCTCCTCCCATTGATCGTGTAGGTGCAAGGAACATCTTCTATCTTCATATCTGTTGGTTGAAGGACCTTCAGTGACGTCACTGGGTCCAATCATGGAAGCTTTTGATTGGACCATGTGACCCAGTGATGTCACCGATGGTCCTTTACCCAGCAGAATGAAGAAAGAAGAATGATCCCGGCACCTACGCGATCAAGAGTAAGAGGTGAGTTCAAGTTTTTATTTTTAACCCTCTCTTCCCTTTTTACATAACATTCTGTAATTAGAATGCTATTATTTTCCTTATAACCATGTTATAAGGGAAAACAATAAAGATCGGGTCCCCATCCCTATCCTCTCCTAGCAACAATGCGGGAAAATCGCACCGCATCCGCACTTGCTTGCGGATACTTGCGATTTTCCCGTAGCCTTATTCCCTTCTATGGGGCCTGCGCTGCGTGAAAAATGCACAAAATAGAGCATGCTGCGATTTTCACGCAACGCAGAAGTGATGCGGAAAATCACCGCTCGTGTGCACAGCCCTATAGAAATTAATGGGTCCGGATTCAGTGCGGGTGCAATGCGCTCACCTCACGCATTGCACCCGCGCGGAAAACTCACTTGTGTGAAAGGGGCCAAAGACTTCTAACGTCCCCAAAAATAAAATGTAATTTTCAAAATGATCCAAACATGAAGTAGACATATGGGAAATGTAAAGTAATAACTATTATATGAGGTATCACCATCTATTATAAAAGTAGTGAAATTGAAATTAGAAAATTTGGGAATTTTTCAAAATTTTTGGTAAATTTGGAATTTTTTCACAAATAAAGGTGAAATATATTGACTCAAATTTATCATGAAGTACAATGTGTCACGAGAAAACAATCTTAGAATGGCTTGGATAAGTAAAAGTGTTCCAAAGCTATTACCACATAAAGTGACACATGTCAGATTTGCAAAAAATGGCCAGGGCAGGAAGGTGAAAACTGGCCTGTGGTAGAAGGGGTTAAGCTAATAGTTTTGTATGTAGACATCCCTGGTTCAAGTCCCCAGAGAGATCTAAACGAACAAAAACAGCTCCAGCATTCGAATATGTGCAAAATCACTTTGTCTTTAATTCATCACGGTTAAAAAAGTACATAGCCTTCACCACCCTCCACCGCAGGTTGACATGTTTCGACCTACACGCTTAGTTGTAACCTCCTGAGTCGTGCATTTTCAGGTAATATAAACTCTCCCCGCCTATCAGCAGGAGGGCTGGGAAAAATCACCAGCTGTATATTAAATAAGCAATTTAGCCTGTGCTGCGCGACTCAGAACTAGTCCAACCCATTTTCATGGAATCAAATGATTTCAACTATATATTTCATCCCCATTCAAACAGAGATGAAGGATAAAACACCCCCTTCTCTTAGCTTAGGTACAAAAAATCATGCCAGCAAATAAGTGAATAAAGCTCTATCTAACATTTTGTCTAAAATGACATTATATACACAAAAGGAGCAAACCACTATGTGAATACTGCCTTACTACATGAATCATCACATTTAAAAACATCAACGGTTCCATCAATATTTCACAAAATGCAAACTCAAAGCTTAGATCCAAAAAATGGACAGATGCTGCTGAGTACATAGTAGATATAATTATTATCTATATTCCAGTCCATTATCTAGTATATACCTGCTTAATAGATATTACCATTATTTCAATTGCACTTAATCGACATGGATATTCAATATATCTACACTGTAAAAAGAGAGATCTGTCTACTTTCTACTTTTATTTTTATTTAAAACGATATTAATACGATATACTATAATAAACAATACATCATTAATAATAATAAGGCCTTACTACAGTATATTAGGACTATTGTTTTTTTTTTTTTTTTGCTAAGAAGACTTATTATTGGTTTATTCATAGACACTATATATTTATAAAGAAACCAGTAATATTTATTAGCTTTCTAAAAACATGATTCTCAATATGACAAGGACACAGAATTGTCTTATGGCATAAATGAGGAAGAAAAAAATATCTGGAAGAAAAAAATTCAAAGTCTCTTCTGTGATTCAAACCTAGGATCTCTAATTTTAAAACCAAGAGCTTAAAGAGGTTGTCCAGGTTCAGCGTTGAACCCGGACATACCCCGTTTTCACCCAGGCAGCCCCCTGATATGAGCATTGGAGCATTTCATGGTCCGATGTGCTCTTTGCCCTGTGCTGGGTCGTGCAGGGCAATGGTTCTTTGTTTACAATAACACACTCCCGGGCGGAAATTTACGTCCGGCAGTGTGTTTGGTGATGTCACCGGCTCTGATGGGCAGGCTTTAGCGCTGCCATAGCTGTTTTAAAGGCTAGAGCAGCGCTAAAGCCTGTCTATCAGTGCAGGTGACATCACTGAGCTTCCTGGCCGGCCCATAGAGAGCCCGTTTTGTCACCGGAACTCCAGAAAATTCCTTTGCCCTGCGCGATCGATGCTTAAGTCAGGGGGTCTGCCTGAGTGAAAATGGGGGTTCAGCTCTGAACCCGGACAACCCCTTTATCTCTAAGCTATAGCATTACCTGAAGACTTTAAATTAAAATAATTTCCCTCCAATTGTCAGACTGATGAAGGGGTGTTATTAATAAAAAAAAAAGTCAAGATTTTCACAAACACTCTGAAAAAGAATTTCCTCTCCCACAAAAATTAGTCGGATGAAGGAGTGTTCTTTTTTTTTTTTTTTGGGTGGGGGCTTTGGTAACTGAGATGGCAAAGAGAACGAACAAACTGCGCTGGATGACAACAATTGCTAGGTGAGCCCGGTATACTTCTCTACTGTGCCAAAATGAGACATAATATTCTTGAGCCTGGAGGTGAAGGTCCAAGTAGAAGAGATGGTGGACATGGAAATGCAGACAGAGGAGGTCACCAACCTTATTTTTTGGTTTGTGGAGGCCCAAAAACATTGGTATATTGTGAAGAGAACACAGAAAGTGCTGGAGTACAACAATGGATGGGTGCGGCCAATATACCTCTCTACTTTGGCCAAGGTAAGGACAAGGATCCATGCCTAGTTAATTTTAATAAATGTGAGCTTGTCCACCTTGTTGATACAATGCTGCCTCCTGCTAAGATGGTCCGTATCGAATAGTGGTGCTGAATATTGTGGTGTGCTTTTCCGCTGGCCATATTGGTGGAGTACTTGAAGCAGCGCAACAAGGAACACAAGTTCCATATGGAGGTCCACTTGTTCGTGGTGAAATGGTGCTGTTCCACAGTGCCACTCACCTGTGCGTGCTGCATCTGATACTCCACAATCACCTACAGCTGCTCACACAGTCTCTCCAGCATATGCAAGGTGGAGTTCCACCTTGTGGTACGTTGCATATGAGGCGGCGAGCAGGAAGGCCAAAGTTTTGTTGCAGCGCAGACAGGCGAGCTGCAGCAGGGTGAGAGCGCTAAACCGTGCACGGTCCTCACATTCTGCAGTAGCTCAGACATATCAGAGTAATTCCTCAGGAACCTCTGCACCGCCAAGTTCAAGGGCAAGGGATGTGAATCAAACCGGCTATTATCTCCAAAGCTGCTACGAGATTTCTCCTGTTGCTGCACACCACCAGTTGTGCTTAAGGCTCAACGGCACCAACCACTCATCGGTCTGTTCTTCCATGCCCGCTGAAAGCTCCTGTGCAGTGTGGGTTCTCTCCCCAAACATATGAGTTTCAGAACAGCCCGCTGTCGTTTCTCTCTGGCTGTGCTAAACAGATGAGGAGGCGGTAGAGGAAGAAGCGAAGTAGGAGAAGGAGGCAATGAGAAATGTCCAGCAATCCTAGGTGGCGGTAGGACATGCACCAAACCTCTGTCTGCCTCAGGCCCAGCCGCCACTACTTTTACTCAATGGGCAGTTAGGGAGTAATGATGTCGTGTCGGTCCACATGTCGGTGGTTATTTGGACCTTGGCACTGATGGCGTTGCACAGCGCACACCTTATTTTTCAGGCCACTTTTTCGTACAGGGCTGGGATGGTCCACCTGGAAAGAAGTGGTGGCTGGGAACCACGTACCATGGGACAGCTGCAGTCATGACATTTTTAAAACTATCAGTCTCCACTCTCCACTAGATGGAACGGCAACATTTCAATGGCCAGCAATTTTGAAATGCTGGCATTAAGGGCCAGGGCTCATGGGTGGGTATGGGAGTACTTTCTCTTCCAGTGTTTGCAGGATGGACAGCTGAACGCTTCCATGGGACAGTGAGGAGATGCTCGGTGATGGTGGTGGTGTGGCTGCCACATCCTCTATTGCTCCAGAGAGCGAGAAGGAGGCCGAGACTGCAGCAGAAGAGGGAGCAGTAGTGTTGAGAGTGAATATTCTAATTGCGAATTTTATGACGAATATCGGCACTTCAAAAATTCACTAAGATCTAGAATATAGTGCTATATCTTCGTAATCGTGAATATTCTAGATTTTTTCATCAGTACCCATGATTCCTTCCTGCTTCTTGCTTGTGGGCCAATGAGAAGGCTGCAATGTCTTTGTCTAAGTTTAGCAAAATCCCGCAACCAATAGGAAAGTTGCCTATCCCCATACTATATAGAAAACTCACCAGCACCATTTTCTGCTGTTTTTTTTGCAGTTCTGAGAAGAGAGAGGAGTGTCATTGAGAGCAGTGAATGTGAGAGATATTTCTCTGCTAACCATACATACATGCTACAGACATAGTGCTGTGATGTGCACCAATCAGTAATATCTACTCAGACCTGATAAAATGTGAAGTTGTATCAATTGTGCAAAAATATTCACATCATTATTGCCGATTTGCTCAATCATGAATATTTTAGAACACGCTATCTGCATATAAAGCTATTGTTCTGCGGTGCCAACCATTTTAGTCTCAGAAAACTTCTAGCAGCTTGAAAAATGTAGCAAAAGTGAGCCACACCTGTATTGCGCACGCAATACGCACGTATTACATTGCAGATTTTCACAATCAAGAAAATAATGACTGGAGATCATGAATTATAGAATTTGCTAATTAATGGCGATTATATTAAGCCAAAAATATGTGAAATATCGCAAATTCGAATATTGCTCATGCCGCTCATCACTAGGGAGCAGGAGGAGCCTCTGATCTTTGTGGTTCTTCAGTTGTGTACTCCACTGCAGCTTGTGCTTTGCGGTTAGATGCCGGATCATGCACGTGGTGCTCCGGTCTAAAACATTTATGCCTTGCTTCAGGCTCTGACTGCACAGCATGCAAACCACCCGTGTTCTGTCGTCAGCACACCGTGATAAATCGCACAGGGCAAAGGCATTTTCAGGAGATCCGGTGATGTACTGGGCTCTCCCTATCGCTGCCAGGGGAGGCTTCCACTCAGCAGTGAGCCCAGTGATGTCACCGGAAATGATGGGCAGGCTTTAATGCTGCCCTAGCCTGTAAAACGGCTAGGACAGCGCTATAGCCGAACCCATCAGAGCCGATGACGTCACCAAACACACTGCTGGCCCCAGCAGTGTGTTGTTGTAAATAAAAAAGCCCTTGCCCTGCACAGGGCAAGGGAACGCATCGGAGCATGACATGTTCCGATGCTAATATCAGGGGGGCTGCCTGGGTGAAAATATGGGTATATCTGGGTTCAGATCTGAACGTGGACAACCCCTTTAAACTGGACATACTGGCTGGTAGGTGTCATTATGCTGGTTAAAACTATACCTTTTTTTTGTCTGTATGCTAAACAGCTGCAGAGAAATATGCGTATTTATTCATATGCAATAATCTATCAGTATTGCTAATGCCAAAAAAACTGGAGTGGATCTAAAACAGAGATGACACGTGAATGGAATATTTGCAAATCTTCTGTGTTTTGTACCCACTCCTGCTTTTAGCTACCAAATTATAAGCCAATTCTGATGGGACCATACAGGTAGTACAGACAGGATCCATTGTGCGTCTCATTTTTCAATCCTTCCGAGAGATCAGAAGAAGGGTCAAATAAATGATGATGTTAGCCAGGCCGAAAAGCAAAGTAGTGGCCCAGTCATGATGTGGGGAGGGTGGGAAAAGCATGAGAAGTCCACAGAGTGGACTTATGACAGGGTCTGGTGGTGGAAGCAGTATGAGGAGGCCACCGAGTGGTGCAATGACAGAGTGTGGAGGTGGCGACAGCATCAGGAGGCCACAAAGTGGAACAATGACAGAGTCTGGAGGTGGTGGCAGCATGAGGAGACAATAGAGCGGCACAAGATTAGGCCACAGAGTGGCAGGATGACAGAGTGTGGAGGTGGCGACAGCATCAGGCAGCCACAGAGTTGCACAATGACAGTCTGGAGGTGGGGACAGCAGCAGCATCAGGATACCACAGAGTGGCAAGGTGACATAGTGTGGAGATGGCAGCAGCATCAGGAGACCACAGAGTGGCAAGGTGACATAGTGTGCAGATGGCAGCAGCAACATCAGGAGACCACAAAGTGATCCGGTGAGTGGGGAGGTGGATGGCAATACCAGTACCCGCTGACGAAGGTGGGTGAAAGAGGAAACACTTGGCAGCAGATGTGTGGCATCAGGCAGATGGCAGCATCAGAATAGTAGCTAAAGCAGGTAGCTAGAAAAAACATTGTCTTTTGTCAAGGTTTGAGTGAGGCGGCATGGATGATCTAGTCTGATGTATCAGGCATTGGTAGGTGGAAATCCTGGCTGATCCACTCCTGATTCATCTTGACAAAGGTCAGTCTCTGCACATTTTAGGTGGACAGGCGAGTTCTTCTTGGGGTTGGTATAGCCCCCGCCACACTAAATACCCGCTCTGATGCCACACTACTGGCCCAGCAGGCCAGCTTTTCCAGGAAAACTCAGCCAGTTGCAGCCACAAATCCAGTTTTGCTGCCCAGTAGTCCAGCGGGTCTTCAATGACGGCTGGCAGGGTGCTGTCCAAGAATGCCACCACCTGCTGGTTCAGGTCCTGCTCGAGGTCTACGTGCTGCTGCTGGTGAATAGTTTTTTCACTATTCAGGTGTAGAAAGCTGCTGATCAGCAACTCTAGACTCAGGCTGCTGCTGTTGGAGCTGGTACTGCTGCTGCCACCCCACCCTCCCCAGCAGCCATGGCAGTGGAACATGAGTGCAGAGGGCCCCAATCGGTCAGACCTGCAAGAGGATGGACGATGACCCAGATAGGGCCAACTGACTACACAGATGTCTCTATGTCTCTATAGTAGTTCAGTTTGTCCTTCCTCTCGGTGGGTGTAAACAGGAGCCCATTTTGGACCGGTAGCGAGGGTCCAACAAGGTGGAGACGAGAAGTCATCCCTCTGCCAAATGTTGACAATTCGGCTGGCACTACACAAGCAAGTGAGCATGCAGCAGGCCATTTGTGCAAATTACTCGGAGGGACTCCCTGCCTCCATCTCCACTGCATACTGCCATGATATGACTGTGTTCTCTGCCTCGTCTTCCTCATCGCCCTGTAGCTCCTCTGGCTGCTCCTGCTCCTTCTCTACTGTCACCTGAGTAGAAAAACCACCCATTTCGCTATATATTTCTTGTGCTCCAATGTCCTCCTCCTCCTCTTCCAGTTCTTCCCCACATGGTTCATGTGGCCTTGAGACCTAAGCTGCTACGTCCTCAAGTTCCCTGACCAGCCATATTTACCAGCATCTGTTCCAGGATATGAAGCAGTGGAATGACGTTGTTCATTCCGTAGTCCTGGAGTCCTCAAAGGGCCTGAACAAACGGCAGGTGTCATGCATGAGCTGCCACTGGCTGACATCAAAGTTACACAGGGGATCTTGGATCATCAAGAAATCGTTGATGGCCTTTCTCTGTTCATATAGTCGGTCCAACATATGGAGGGTGGAATTCCAATGGGTGGAAACGTCGCATATCAGCCTATGTTGGGGGTGCTGTTCTGCCACTGCAACTCAAGGAGTGTGTGATTTGCGGTGTACGAGTAATTGAAGAGCATGCAAAGTTTCCTGGCCATTTTAAGCATGTCTTGCAGATAAGACTTCAGACTGCTTGACAACCAGATTGAACACGTGTGCCATGCAGGGCGCATGGCTCATCCTTCCTTGATGCAGTGCTGACACCATGATCTTCAGGTTATCGGTCACCATGATTCTGATTTTGAGTTGAGAAAGCCAGGATTTGACCTCTTGATGAATCACACGGAGCAGTTCATCCTATGTTTGACTCCGTTCACCCAGGCAAACCAGGTGCAGAACAGCGTGACACCGCCATGCCCTGCACATTTGGTATGCTGGAGGGGCACTGTGAATTGTCCCTGCAGTGGAGGCTGAGGACACGGTGGAAGATGAGGAAGCAGAGGCGGACATTGTCACTGGACCAACAGCGTTAGAACATGGTGGCAGAAGCGGCGTCACCTGGCCAAGTTGCTGGTGTGGCTATGCAGGAACCACATTCACCAAGTGGGTTGTAAAGGACATATATTGTCCTTGACTGTAGTTACAGGTCCACACGCCGGGGCTGCCGTGCACTTTGGCAGACATCGACAGGTTCAAGGACTGGCACACCTTCTGTTCTACATGTGTGTGCAGGGCTGGTACTGCCTTTTGGCAAAGAAATGATGGCTTGGGGCTCTCCACCTCGGCTCGGCGTAAGCCATCAGTTCTCTGAAAGGTGCAGAGTCATATTTGGATTCGGTCAATCTCAGACCGTATGTGGTGATCTACCATTGAGCCTAATTAATGGAATGCATGCAGTCATGATTGGCGGTTCATGATTGGCTGGTTCCATATAAGGTGGTCTTCCCTTTCCAGGATTCTTGTCTTGTGTACACAAGGTGCAGTCCCAGATGGAGGAGACATCTTAGTCTCTGTGAACTTTACTCGATGGAAGGGGGAGAGAAGGAGCTGGCAGCCATTTTAAGTAAAGAATGTATAACAAGTGAAATGAGCATTTTATAATTCCCTCACAGCCCCCTTAAACTGCCATTTTACTGTCCCTAGATGAGTTGTCCTACCACATCTGTCTCTATGTGCCTAGGAACTCTTTTTAATGCTGCACGTTAGACGAGTGTTGGCTTGTCCATCACCCCCTTGTTACAGACTTTGCTCATAGATTCATAAATTCATTTGGTATCCCCTTGGGACTACAAAGGTATCTATATATACATGTGGATCAAAGCTTCCTCCTGGGGAAACTTCCTTTTCCTTTGTTTATTTCCAGCCATGGGGGCCTTCTCTCCTAGGATGTGCAAGGGCATAATGACCTTTGCTAGAGCACATTCACCCGTCCAGTTACCGTCTAACCAGGTTCTGATTGTCATATCCCCACAGATCAAATAGATGTCACCAAGGGATTACACCTGATTCTGTGTTTCTTCTCCTTTCAGGTTACTGTAGGTAGAACAGTACCCTATTGTAAAGTTTCCTAAGAAACTTTTCCCTTTCTGTTCCTGTATTCCAACCCGCAGACCCCCAGAAATCACAGTTATTTCCCTAATAATCGTCAGTCACACAAATGTATATACTTCCAGAGCTGGGGGTGTCCCAGTACATATTACACTGCCATGGGACACTGGGGCAAAATACAATATTACAATAGTCAAAATGGAAAGAGGCAACATGAGTGTTGGATGAGTTATACCAAAATGTGGTGACACCCTCTTTCAGCGTGATGTCAACCTGTTGGGTACCTATAGACAACAAAGGCAAAAGGATATATATATCCATGATCTTGCTGGAGTGATGTCAGCTTGTTCTGGGGGTGGTACTTTTGCAGTGGTCTTTGCTGTCATGTTGGGGACAGGGTAGGCTTCTGACCATCCGGAAACCATGTCTACTCAGACCAAGACATACATGTAATTACCCACCTTAGGTAGCTGTATGTAGTCCACCTGCAATCTCTGAAACGGGTAATCTGTTCTCGTGGTGCTCTTCCTGAGTACTCAGGTAGGGTTACCAGGGTTATGCCTTGCACATGTAAGGCATCCCTGTACAACTTTTTCTCAGCTGCATTTCTGAAACTCTGGAGCAAAATAGCTTTGTACCTGAAGTTATGGACCACTGACTGTGACAGGACGGCCATAATGGAAAACAAACAACAGGGCAAACAAACCTTAGTGTATATAAGCCAGGACCCTCCTTCTCCTTGTATGGCACCTCCCTCCATCCATATCTCTTATTTATGAGGAGATTTCTGGTTCTGGAGAGTCCAGAGCAGTTCTACTTCTACTGCAGGCCTGGCCGATGTGGCAGCCACCATCAAGGGGAGTAATGCTGTCTTTTTGGCCACCTGATCTGACAATGTATTCATCAGAGTTTTAGAGGTCTGCTCTTTGGTGTGTGCTGACACCTTTACCACGGCTGCCCTTTTATTTAATATCCATCCAATAGCTGTCATATAACCTCAGCATTCGATGCAGGCTTACCTACATAGCTTCAGAAACAGCAGCTCTGCAAAATGACACCAAAGTCATGTGCTACACTAAACACTTATCCCGAGTCCTTAGGGATGTTCACCTCTTTTCCCTTACCCAGTTTACACGTTGCAGTGATTGCCTTCAGATCCACATCTTGCGTCAAACAACTAGAAGGGAGTGCTTTCTATATCACTGCCTCACAATTTTTGACTAAAGCATACCTGGTGACAAATAGTGATGAGCAAGCAGCAAAGTTTTCCGGTGTTGGGGTACTCGGTCCAAACACATAGCGATATTCGTGCGCTTGGCCGAGCACCCGAGTATAAAGGGAAGTCAATGGGAGACACCAGGCACCTCCTGCTCGGATGAGGGAGGGTGCCTGGTCCATTGGAAAAGGTCAGAAAGTGACAGAAACACGACCGAACTGGATCTGAAGCAGCATGGGGACCATGTCTAGGTGCATCTTGGACTCCAATGTCGCTGCTGGGAACCATATTGTCCCAGTTGTCCGCCACTTTTACATAGCGACAAAATCATTCCCAAAATCACGCCCCTCAAAAAATAAAAAAGGCATTTTTAGAGGTAAAATTGTTAGGAAACATTCTTTCCTGGATATTCAATTGTATATACAGTGCACATGATGCCAAAAATTACAAGGAAGAAGCACTCCGATACTGCCTGTATATCACATAAAGAAGGGCTTCATTCACATGGTGGTACAATTGTTCAGGGACACTGCTGCACTCATAATGCCTATGCACTAATTGAAAGGGCTGACAAAAATTTCAAGGAATCGACACTCCAATACACTCTTTATTACGAATAAAGGAAGAAAGGCATCATACACACCCATGAAAAATTATGATTGATGGCCTGCTGGTGAAACTCAAAAACATTTGGAGCAAGGGCCTGCTGGTTACACTCTAAAACATTATAGTTGAGGGCCTAAAGGTGAGCGGGCCCTATAAAAAATTATAGTGAGGGCATAAAGGTGAGCGAACCCCATAAAATATTGCAGTGATGGCCTAAAGGTGAGCAGACTGGATAAAACATTAGAGGTGAGGGCCTGAAGCCTAGCGAACCCCATGAAGCATTGCAGTGATGGGCTACAGGTGAGCAGACCTTATGAAGCATTGAAGTTGAGGGCCTATAGCCTAGTGAACCCCATAAAACATTGCAGTGATGGCCTACAGTTGAGCAGACGGTGTAAATCATTGGAAGTGAAGGACTGAGGCTGAGCGAACCTGATAAAACAGTGAAGTGATGGGCTACAGGTGAGCAGACCTTATAAAGCAGTGGAAGTGACGGCGTGAGGCCGAAAGAACCCCGTAAAACATTGCAGTGATGGCCTATAGGTGAGCAGACGGAATAAAGCATTGGAAGGGACGGCGTGAGGCCGAAAGAACCCGTAAAACATTGCAGTGATGGCCTACAGGTGAGCAGGCGGTATAAACCATTGGAGGTGAGGGCCTGAAGCCTAGCGAACCCTATAAAACATTGCAGTGATGGACTACAGGTAAGCAGATGGTAAAAAGCATTGAAAGTGAGGGCCTATAGCCTAGTGAACCCCATAAAACATTGCAGTGATGGGCTACAGTGGAGCAGACGGTATAAAGCATTGGAGGTGAGGGCCTGAGGCCAAGCGAACCCCATAAAACATTGCAGTAATGGGCTACAGGTTAGCAGACTGTATAAAACATTAGAGGTGAGGGCCTAAAGACGAGCGAACCCCATAACACATTGCAGTGATGGTCTACAGGTGAGAATACGGTATAAAGCATTGGAGGTGTGGGCCTATAGCCTAGTGAACCCCATAAAACATTGCAGTAATGGCCTACAGGTGGGCAGATAGTATAAAGCATTGGAGGTGATCGCCTATAGCCTAGTGAACACCATAAAATTTGGCAGTGATGGGCTACAGGTGAGAAGACCTTATAAAGCATTGGAGGGGAGGGCCTGAGGCCAAGCGAACCCCATAAAACATTGCAGTGATGGCCTACAGGTAAACAGACGGTATAAAGTATTAAAAGTAAGGGCCTATAGCAGAGTTAACCCCATAAAACATTGCAGTGATGGGCTACAGGTAAGCAGACGGTATAAAGCATTGGAGGTGAGCGCCTATAGCCAAGTGAACCCCATAAAACATTGCAGTGATGGGCTACAGGTGAGCAGCCCTTATAAAGCATTGGAGGTGAGGGCATGAAGCCTAGTGAACCCCATAAAACATTGCAGTGATGTGCTACAGGTGAGCAGATGGTATAAAGCATTGGAAGTGAAGGCCTGAGGCCGAATGAACCCCATAAAACATTGCAGTAATGGGCTACAGGTGAGCATACCTTATAAAGCATTGGAGGTGAAGGACTGAAGCCTAGTGAACCCCATAACATATAGCAATGATGGCCTACAGGTGAGCAGACGGTATAAAGCATTGGAGGTGAGGGCCTATAGCCAATGAACCGTATGCATTTTTGCTGGGGATTGCCATTAGCAATGGGCCTCAAGTGTAGGATCTGCTCCCCTGTATATATATGCACAACTGCATTTTTGGGTTGAGCACATCCTGCTTCATGCCACCTTTCAGTTGGTTTGTGCATATATAATTGTTTGGAGGTACATAAACTCCCATGTAAATGAAGGGTGTTTTCCATCCACAGGCTACATTTAGGTGCACCTGTGAGGCCTGGGCCATATCAGCCAGTCTTGGGTGGGGCTCACAGCCTTCTCCCTCCTCCCATTGCAGGCATGATTACATGCTGGAGGTAATTGAGGAGTCTGCTGCGAGTCGGCCTAATATATTCCTGTAATTTTGCCCACTGGCCCCTGGT
The DNA here is from genome assembly GCA_033119425.1 of Bufotes viridis. Classification (NCBI taxonomy): domain Eukaryota; kingdom Metazoa; phylum Chordata; class Amphibia; order Anura; family Bufonidae; genus Bufotes; species Bufotes viridis. The sequence goes on along the minus strand of CM065597.1, from coordinate 106,336,728 downwards.
ATTGCCCATATGGCACAGGTAGGTGAGTGTTAGGTCCCGAGCTAATTGAGAAACCTTGGCGTGGTGCTCGGGCTTAAGACATGTCCTTTACTGCAGGACATGTTGACTAATCTCTCAATTTTAACATCAGTTTGAGGGCTTAGTAAGACCGCAGTGTGCACCTGTTTTGTCTTTTGTTATTGCTACATTCCTATAGCCTAGTAAACCCCATAAAAATTGGCGTAATGGCCTACAGGTGAGCAGACGTTATAAAGCATTGGAGGTGAGGGCCTGAAGCCTAGTCGAACCCCATAAAACATTGCAGTGATGGCATACAGGTGGGCAGATAGTATAAAGCATTGGAGGTGATCGCCTATAGCCTAGTGAACACCATAAAATATTGGCAGTGATGGGCTACAGGTGAGCAGACCTTATAAAGCATTGGAGGGAGGGCCTGAGGCCAAGCGAACCCCATAAAACTTTGCAGTGATGGCCTACAGGTGAGAAGACGGTATAAAGCATTGAAAGTGAGGTTCTATAGCATAGTAAACCGCATAAAACATTGCAGTGATGGGCTACAGGTGAGCAGACGCTATAAAGCATTGGAGGTGAGCACCTATAGCCTAGTGAACCCCATAAAACATTGCAGTGATTGGCTACAGGTGAGCAGACCTTATAAAGCATTGGAGGTGAGGGCATGAAGCCTTATGAACACCATAAAACATTGCAGTGATGGGCTACAGGTGAGCAGATGGTATAAAGCATAGGAAGTGAAGGGCCTGAGGCCGAGCAAACCCTATAAAACATTGCAGTAATGGGCTACAGGTGAGCAGACCTTATAGAAGCATTGGAGGTGAAGGACTGAGGCGTAGTGAATCCCATAAAACTTTCCAGTGATGGGCTACAGGTGAGCAGACCATATAAAGCATTGAAGGTGAGGGCGTGTAGTCTAGCGAACCCTATAAAAACACTGCAGTGATGGGCTACAGGTGAGCATTCGGAATAAAGCATTGAAAGTGAGGGCCTATAGCCTAGTGAACCCCATAAAACATTGCAGTGATGGGCTACAGATATACAGACCTTATAAAGCATTGGAAGTGAGGTCCTGAGCCTAGGCCGAGCAGAACCCCATAAAACATTGCAGTGATTGGACTACAGGTGAGCAGACAGTATAAAGCATTGGAGGTGAGGGCCTGAGGCCTAGCGAACCTCATAAAACATTGCAGTGATGGGCAACAGGTGAGCAGACGGTATAAAGCATTGAAGGTGAGGGCCTGTAGGCCTAGTGAACCCCATAAAACATTGCAGTGATGGGCTACAGGTAAGCAGACAGTAATAAAGCATTGGAGTTGAGGGCCTGAGGCCGAGCTAACCCCATAAAACATTGCAGTGATGGGCTACAGGTGCGCAGACCTTATAAAGCATTGGAGGTGAGGGCCTAAAGCCTAGGCCATGAGGCCGAGCGAACCCCATAAAACATTGCAGTGATGGGCATACAGGTGAGCAGACCATATAAATCATTCGAAGTGATCAGGGCCTATAGCCTAGTGAACCTCCATAAAACATTGCATTGATGGGCTACAGGTGGGCAGACAGTATAGAGCATTGGAGGTGAGGGCCTGAAGGCTCAGAACGAACCCATAATACATTGCAGTGATGGGCTACAGGTGAGCAGATGGTATAAAGCATTGGAGGTGAGGGCCCAGGGCAGCGAACCCCAAAAAACATTGCAGTGATGGGCTACAGGTGAGCATTCGGAATAAAGCATTGAAAGTGAGGGCCTATAGCCTAGTGAACCCCATAAAACATTGCAGGGATGGGCTACAGATATACAGACCTTATAAAGCATTGGAAGTGAGGTCCTGAGGCCGAGAGAACCCCCATAAAACATTGCAGTGATGGACTACAGGTGAGCAGACAGTATAAAGCATTGGAGGTGAGGGCCTGAGGCCATAGCGAACCCCATAAAACATTGCAGTGATGGGCAACAGGTGAGCAGGACGGTATAAAGCATTGAAAGTGAGGGCCTATAGCCTAGTGAACCCCATAAAACATTGCAGTGATGGGTTACAGGTGAGCAGACCTAATAAATCGTTGGAGGTGAGGGCCTGAGGCCTAACTAACTCCATAAAACATAGCAGTGATGGGCTACAGGTGCGCAGACCTTATAAAGCATTGAGTTGACAGCCTAAAGCCTAGGCCGTGAGGCCGAGCGAACCCCAGAAAACATTGCAGTCATAGCATACAAGTAAGCAGACCATATAAATCATTGAGGTGATCATGGGCGAGGAAGCCCCAAAAATCTGGGGGACAGCACTTATGGGGCCCGTGTCCCGCTCCACCCTCAAGCCACGCCCACATATCTCTCCGCCCCTTCTTATGGGCCAGTGGGTCCAGTTTAAAAAAACACACACACACACAAACACTTATACTTACTCGACAGCGATGCGATGCAGGCCTCTTCCGGCCTGTGTCCCGCGCTGACGGCTCACAGACGGCGCGAGGACGCCATCGCGCCGCCTGTGCCAACATCTGATAGGCTGCCGGCCTAGTGCCCGCAACCTATCAGAGGAGCAGGGAAGGGAGACGCCTCCTGCTCGCAGCACAGCCATCTGTATCGCTGTCCTGGGGACGGCGATACAGATGACTGTGGAGATGAACGCTCCACAATGGAAGCGCTCATCTCCCAGTGCCCCGCCACCGCCAAGACACATTGCGCTGCCGCTGGGGATTTTTACATACCTGTCCCCCCGCATTATTTCCTGGGGGATTCGTCCCCCGTCCCCCCGCTTCCTACGCCCGTGGAGGTGATGGCCTATAGCCTAGTGAACCTCCATAAAACATTGCAGTAATGGCCTACAGTTGAGCAGACCGTATAAAGCATTGGAGATGAGGGCCTGAAGCCTAGCTGCACTCCCATAAAACATTGCAGTGATGGGCTACAGGTGAGCAGACCTTATAAAGCATTGGAGGTGAGGGCCTGAAGCCTGGCAAACTCCATAAAACATTGCAGTGATGGCCAATAGGTGAGCCGACCTTATAAAGCATTGGAGGTGAGGGCCTGAGGCCGAGCGAACCGCATAAAATATTGCAGTGATGGGCTAAAGGTAAACAGACGGTATAAAGCATTGAAGGTGATGGCCTATAGCCTAGTGAACCCCATAAAACATTGCAGTGATGGGCTACAGGTGCGCAGACCTTATAAAGCATTGAAGGTGAGGGCCTGAAGCCTAGGCCCTGAGGCCGAGTGAACCCCATAAAATATTGCAGTGATGAGCTACAGGTGAGCAGACGGTATAAAACATTCAAAGAGAGGGCCTATAGCCTAGTGAACCTCCATAAAACATTGCAGTGATGGGCTACAGGTGAGCAGACAGTATAAAGCATTGGAGGTGAAGGCCTGAGGCCGAACAGAACCCAATAATACATTGCAGTGATGGGCTAAAGCTGAGCAGATGGTATAAAGCATTGGAGGTGAGGGCCTGAGGCCGAGCGAACCCCATAAAACATTGCAGTGATGGGCTACAGGTGAGCAGACGTATAAAGCATTGAAAGTGAGGGCCTATAGCCTACTGAACCCCATAAAACATTGCAGTAATGGGCTAAAGGTGATTAGAAGTATAAAGCATTGGAGTTGAGGGCCTGAGGCCGAGCGAACCCCATAAAACATTGCAGTAATGGGCTACAGGTGAGCAGACCTTATAGAGCATTGGAGGTGAGGGACTGAGGCCGAGAGAACCCCATAACACATTGCAATGATGGCCTACAGTTGAGCAGACCGTATAAAGCATTGGAGGTGGGGGCCTGAAGCCTAGAGAACCCCATAAAACATTGCAGTGATGGGCTACAGGTGCGCAGACCTTATAAAGCATTGGAGGTGAGGGCCTGAAGCCTAGACCATGAGGCCGAGCAAACCCCATAAAACATTGCGGTGATGGGCTACAGGTGAGCAGACGGTATAAAACATTCAAAGTGAGGGCCTATAGCCTAGTGAACCTCCATAAAACATTGCATTGAAGGGCTACAGGTGGGCAGACAGTATAGAGCATTGGAGGTGAGGGCCTGAGGCCGAACGAACCCCATAATACATTGCAGTGATGGGCTAAAGGTGAGCAGATGGTATAAGGCATTGGAGGTGAGGGCCTGGGGCCGAGCGAACCCCAAAAAACATTGCAGTGATGGGCTACAGTTGAGTAGACGGTATAAAGCATTGAAAGTGAGGGCCTATAACCTAGTGAACCCCATAAAACATTGCAATGATGTCCTACTGTTAAGCAGATCGTATAAAGCATTGGAGGTGGGGGCCTGAGGCCTAACGAACCCCATAAAACATTGCAGTGATGAGCTACAGGTGAGCAGACCTTATAAAGCATTGGAGGTGAGGGCCTGAAGCCTAGTGAACCCCATAAAACATTGCAGTGATGGGATACAGGTGAGCAGATGGTAAAAAGCATTGGAGGTAAGGGCCTGAGGCCGAGCGAACCCGATAAAACATTGCAGTAATGGGCTACAGGTGAGAAGACGTTATAGAACATTGGAGGTGAGGGACTGAGGCCAAGAGAACCCCATAAAACATTGCAGTGATGGCCTAAAGGTGAGCAGATGGTATAAAGCATTGAAAGTGAGGGCCTATAGTCTAGTGAACCCCATAAAACATTGCATTGATGGGCTACAGGTGAACAGACGGTATAAAGCATTGGAGGTGAGGGACTATAGCCTAGTGAACCCCATAAAACATTGCAGTGATGGGCTACAGGTGCGCAGAACTTATAAAACATTGGAGGTGAGGGCCTGAAGCCTAGGCCCTGAGGCCGAGCAAACCCTATAAAACATTGCAGTGTTGGCCTACAGGTGAGGAGACTTTATAAAGCATTGGAGGTGAGGGCCTGAAGCCTAGTGAACCTCATAAAACATTGCAGTGATGGGCTACAGGTGTGCAAACAGTATAAAGCTTTGGAGGTGAGGGCCTGAGGCCGAGCGAACCCCATAAAACATTGCAGTGATGGGCTACAGGTAAGCAGACAGTATAAAGCATTGGAGTTGAGGGCCTGAGGCCGAGCGAACCCCATAAAACATTGCAGTGATGGGCTACAGGTGCGCAGACCTTATAAAGCATTGGAGGTGAGGGCCTGAAGCCTAGGCCATGAAGCTCGAGCGAACCCCATAAAACATTGCGGTGATGGGCTACAGGTGAGCAGACGGTATAAAACATTCAAAGTGAGGGCCTATAGCCTAGTGAACCTCCATAAAACATTGCATTGATGGGCTACAGGTGGGCAGACAGTATAGAGCATTGGAGGTGAGGGCCTGAGGCCGAACGAACCCCATAATACATTGCAGTGATGGGCTAAAGGTGAGCAGATGGTATAAAGCATTGGAGGTGAGGGCCTGGAGCCGATCGAACCCCAAAAACATTGCAGTGATGGGCTACAGTTGAGTAGACGGTATAAAGCTTTGAAAGTGAGGGCCTATAACCTAGTGAACCCCATAAAACATTGCAATGATGTCCTACTGTTAAGCAGATCGTATAAAGCATTGGAGGTGCGGGCCTGAGGCCTAACGAACCCCATAAAACATTGCAGTGATGAGCTACAGGTGAGCAGACCTTATAAAGCATTGGAGGTGAGGGCCTGAAGCCTAGTGAACCCCATAAAACATTGCAGTGATGGGATACAGGTGAGCAGATGGTAAAAAGCATTGGAGGTGAGGGCCTGAAGCCTAGTGAACCCCATAAAACATTGCAGTGATTGGATACAGGTGAGCAGATGGTAAAAAGCATTGGAGGTAAGGGCCTGAGGCCGAGCGAACCCGATAAAACATTGCAGTAATGGGCTACAGGTGAGCAGACGTTACAGAACATTGAGGTGAGGGACTGAGGCCAAGAGAACCCCATAAAACATTGCAGTGATGGCCTAAAGGTGAGCAGATGGTATAAAGCATTGAAAGTGAGGGCCTATAGTCTAGTGAACCCCCATAAAACATTGCATTGATGGGCTACAGGTGAACAGACGGTATAAAGCATTGGAGGTGAGGGACTATAGCCTAGTGAACCCCATAAAACATTGCAGTGATGGGCTACAGGTGCGCAGAACTTATAAAACATTGGAGGTGAGGGCCTGAAGCCTAGGCCCTGAGGCCGAAGCAAACCCTATAAAACATTGCAGTGTTGGCCTACAGGTGAGCAGACTTTATAAAGCATTGGAGGTGAGGGCCTGAAGCCTAGTGAACCCCATAAAACATTGCAGTGATGGGCTACAGGTGTGCAAACAGTATAAAGCATTGGAGGTGAGGGCCTGAGGCCGAGCGAACCCCATAAAACATTGCAGTGATGGGCTACAGGTAAGCAGACAGTATAAAGCATTGGAGGTGAGGGCCTGAGGCCGAGCGAACCCCATAAAACATTGCAGTGATGGGCTACAGGTAAGCAGACGGTATAAAGCATTGGAGGTGAGGGCCTATAGCCTAGTGAACCCCATAAAACATTGCAGTAATGGCCAACAGTTGATCAGACCGTATAAATCATTGGAGGTGAGGGCCTAAAGCCTAGCGAACCCCATAAAATATTGCATTGATGGGCTACAGGTGAGCAGACCTTATAAAGCATTGGAGGTGAGGGCCTGAAGCCTAGCAAACTCCATAAAACATTGCAGTGATCGCCTATAGTTGAGCAGACCTTATAGAGCATTGGAGGTGAGGGACTGGGGCCGAGAGAACCCCATAACACATTGCAATGATGGCCTACAGTTGAGCAGACCGTATAAAGCATTTGAGGTGGGGGCCTGAAGCCTAGCGAACCCCATAAAACATTGCAGTGATGAGCTACAGGTGAGCAGACCTTATAAAGCATTGGAGGTGAGGCCCTGAAGCGTATCAAACTCCATAAAACATTGCAGTGATGGACTATAGGTGAGCAGACCTTATAAAGCATTGGAGGTGAGGGCTTGAGGCCGAGCGAACCCCATAAAACATTGCAGTGATGGGCTACAGGTAAGCAGACGGTATAAAGTATTGGAGGTGAGGGTCTATAGCCTAGTGAACCCCATAAAACATTGCACTGAAGGGCTACAGGTGAGCAGACCTTATAGAGCATTGGAGGTGAGGGCCTGAAGCCTAGCAAACTCCATAAAACATTGCAGTGATCGCATATAGGTGAGCAGACCTTATAGAGCATTGGAGGTGAGGACTGAGACCGAGAGAACCCCATAAAACATTGCAATGATGGCCTACAGTTGAGCAGACCGTATAACGCATTGGAGGTGGGGGCCTGAAGCCTTGCAAACCCCATAAAACATTGCAGTGATGAGCTACAGGTGAGCAGACCTTATAAAGCATTGGAGGTGAGGGCCTGAAGCCTAGTGAACCCCATAAAACATTTCAGTGATGGGCTACAGGTGGGCAGACAGTATAAAGCATTGGAGGTGAGGGCCTGAGGCCGAGCGAACCCCATAAAACATTGCAGTGATGGGCTAAAGGTAAGCATACGTTATAAATCATTGAAAGTGAGGGCCGATAGCTTAGTAAACCCGTTAACTCGTTGCAGTGATGGGCTACAGGTGAGCAGATCATGTAAAGCATTGGAGGTGAGGGCCTGAGGCCGGGCGAACCCCAAAAACATTGCAGTGATGGGCTACAGGTGAGCAGATGATAAAAAGCTTGGAAAGTGAGGGCCTATAGCCTAGTGAACCCCATAAAGCATTGCAGTGATGGGCTACAGGTGAGCAGACCTAATAAATCATTGGAGGTGAGGGGCTGAGGCCGATTTACCCCCATAAAACATTGCATTGATGGCCTACAGGTGAGCAGACCGTAAAAGCATGGGAAGTGAGGGCCTATAGCCTAGTGAACCCCATAAAACATTGCAGTAATGGCCTACAGTTGAACAGACCGTATAAAGCATTGGAGATGAGGGCCTATAGCCTAGTGAACCCCAAAAAACATTGCAGTGATGGGCTACAGGTGCGCAGACCTTATAAAGCATTGGAGGAGAGGGCCTGAAGTCTAGGCCCTGAGGCCGAGCGAACCCCATAAAACATTGCAGTGATGGCCTACAGGTGAGCAGACCATATAAAGCATTGGAGGTGAGGGCCTGAGGCTGAAGCGAACCCCATAAAACATTGCAGTGATGGGCTACAGGTAAGCTGACGGTATAATGCATTGGAGGTGAGGACCTATAGCCTAGTGAACCCCATAAAACATTGCAGTGATGGCCTACAGGTGAGCAGACCATATAAAGCATTGGAGGTGAGGGCCTATAGCCTAATGAACCCCATAAAACATAGCAGTAATGGCCTACAGTTGAGCAGACCGTATAAAGCATTGGCAGTGAGGGCCTGAAGCCTAGCGAACCCCATAAAACATTGTAGTGATGGGCTACAGGTGAGCAGACCTTATAAAGCATTGGAGGTGAGGGCCTGAGGCTGAGCGAACCCCATAAAACATTGCAGTGATGGGCTACAGGTAAGCTGACGGTATAATGCATTGGAGGTGAGGGCCTATAGCCTAGTGAACCCCATAAAACATTGCAGTGATGGCCTACAGGTGAGCAGATCATATAAACCATTGGAGGTGAGGGCCTGAAGCCTAGTGAACCCCATAAACATTGCAGTGATGGGCTACAGGTGAGCAGACGGTGACAAGCATTGGAGGTGAGGGCCTGAGGCCGACCGCACCCTATAAAACATTGCAGTGGTGGTCTACAAGTGAGCAGATGGTATAAAACATAAAGTGATGGCCTATCACCTAGTGAACCTCCATAAAACATTGCAGTGATGGGCTAAAGGTGAGCAGACAGTATAAAGCATTGGAGGTGAGGGCCTGAGGCCGAGCGAACCCCATAAAACATTGCAGTGATGGGCTACAGGTGTGCAGACGGTATAAAGCATTGAAAGTGAGGGCCTGTAGCCTATTGAACCCCATAAAACATTGCAGTGATGGGCTACAGGTGAACAGACCATATAAAGCAGTGGAGGTGAGGGCCTGAGGCCAAGCGAACCCCATAAAACATTGCATTGATGGGCTACAGGTGAGCAGATGATATAAAGCATTCAAAGTGAGGGCTTATAGCCTAGTGAACCCCATAAAACATTGCAGTGATGGGCTACAGGTTAGCAGACCTAATAAATCATTGGTGGTGAGGGCCTGAGGCCGAGCAAACCCCATAAAACATTGCAGTGATGACCTACAGGTAAGCAGATGGTATAAAGCATTGGAGGTGAGGGCCTATAGCCTAGTGAACCCAATAAAACATTGCAGTGATGGCGTACAGATGAGCAGACCTTATAATGCATTAGAGGTGAGGGCCTGAAGTCTAGGCCCTGAGGCCGAGCGAACCCCTAAAACATTGCAGTGATGGCCTACAGGTGAGCAGACGGTATAAAGCATTGGAGGTGAGGGCCTATAGCCTAGTGAACCCCATAAACATTGCAGTGATGGCCTACAGGTGAGCAGACGGTATAAATCATTGTAGGTGAGGGCCTGAGGCTGAGCGAACCCCATAACACATTGCAGTGATGGCTACAGGTGAGCAGACGGTATAAAGCATCAATAGTGAGGGCCTATAGCCTGGTGAACCCCATAAAACATTGCAGTGATGGTACTACAGGTAAGCAGATGGTATAAAGCATTAGAGGTGAGGACCTAAGGCCAATCAAACACCATAAAACATTGCAGTGATGGGCTACAGGTGAGCAGACGGTATATAGCATTGGCTGTGAGGGCCTGAGGCCAAGCCAACCCCATAAAACATTGCAGTGATGGGCTACAGGTGAGCAGACCTTATAAAGCATTGGAGGTGAAAGTCTAAAGCCTAGTGAACCCTATAAAATATTGCAGTGATGGGCTACATGTGAGCAGACGGTATAAAGCATTGGAGTTGAGGTCGTGAGGCCGAGCGAAACCCTTAAAACATTGCAGTGATGGCCTACAGGTGAGCAGACCATATAAAGCATTGGAGGTGAGGGCTTATAGCCTAGTGCACCTCATAAAACATTGCAGTAATGGCCTACAGGTGAGCAGACGGTATAAAGCATTGGAGCTGAGGGCCTATAGCCTAGTGAACCCCATAAAATATGGCAGTGATGGGCTACAGGTGAGCAGACCTTATAAAGCATTGGAGGAGGGCCTGAAGCCGAGCGAACCCCATAAAACTTTGCAGTGATGGGCTACAGGTCAGCAGACTGTATAAAGCATTGAAAGTGAGTGTCTATAGCCCAGTGAACCCTATAAAACATTGCAGTGATGGTCTACAGGTGAGCAGACGGTATAAAGCATTGGAAGTGAGGGCCTGAGGCCGAGTGAATGCTACAAAACATTGTAGTGAGGGCATATATATTCTGTATGGAGGAGGAGGCGGAGGAGAAAACAAGATTCAAACATATACCACTTGAAAAGAGTGCATCTGAATCTTGTGGATTGAGTACATTATAAAGCATACATTTAAATTGCATTTTTGTTCCTCATTAGCTTAGCTATCTTCTGGTGGAGTGGAGAAGTCAGGGGCAATCCAGGCCTTGTTCATTTTGATCTGAGTCAACCTGTCAGCATTGTCAGTGGTCAAGCGGATATGCTTATCTGTTATAATGCAACCAGCAGCACTAAATACACGCTCAGACAATACGCTGGCGACAGGGCAGTCCAGCACTTCCAAGGCGTAGAGCACAAGTTCGTGCCACGTGTCCAGCTTGGATACCTAGTAGTTGTAAGGCACTGAGGGATCATTTTGGACACTGACACGGTCTGCTATGTATTCCTTCATCATCTTCCAAAACTTTTCCCTCCTTGTAGCACTAGGCCGCGATTCAGGGTGAGGTTGCTGGTGGGGTGTCATGAAAGTGTCCCATGCCTTGGAAAGTGTTGCCCTGCCTCTGTTGTAACTACTGTGTGTTCCCCTTGTCTCCCTTTCTCGGTTGCCTAAGGATGTACGGACTCTGGCGGCCGCATTGTCAGATGAAAAATTTTGGAGCAATCTGTCAACAAATAACTTCTGGTATTGCACGGTTTTACTCGTTCTCTCCACCATAGGAGCGAGAGATGAGAAGTTCCCTTTGTAGGGGGGTTCGAGACGGGTGATCACCCAGTAATCTGTGTTACCTAAAATGCATATAATGTGAGGGTAGCGGGAAAGGCAGCCTAACATGAAGTCAGCCATGTTTACCAGAGTACCAACGGGCAAGACGTCGATGTCAACTTTAAGTTGACTCTCCATACCCACGTCCTCCTACTCTTCTGCCCATCCACGCTGAACAGATGGAATTAAAGCTCCATGGGTACTAGCCTCTGTAGCAGAGGCAAGGGTCTACAGCTCCCCCTTCTCTTCATGGACCAATTCGCACTGAGAAGACGAACTGGGGGAGATCTGGCTATCACCCTGTGTCATCTCCTCCCCCATTACCTCATCTGCCACATTCAAAGCATCCTCCCTAATTGTGAGCAGCGATCGTTTGAGTAGACACAGCAGTGGGATGGTTACACTGATAATAGCGTTATCTCCACTAACCATCTGTGTGGATTCATCAAAGTTTTTTAAAACATCACATAGGTCTGACATCAATGCACACTCCTCGCTTGTGAATAGTGGCAGTTGACTTGAAAGGCAACGACAATGTTGCAGCTGGTCTTCCACAACTGCCTTCTGTTGCTCACAAAGCCTGGCCAACATGTAGAACGTAGAGTTCCACCGCGTGCTCCCGTCACACAACATTCGGTAAGCTGGAAGCCTCAAGCTCTGCTGCAGCGTTGACAGACAGGCTGAAGCTGTGGACGACTTTCGGAAATGGGCACACAAGCGGCGCACCTTCACTGGTAGCTCCTGCAAATTGGGGTAGGTTTTGATAAACAGCTGAACCACTAAGTTTAAGATGTGGGCTACTCATGGAAAGTGTGTCAGGTTGACGAGCTCCAAAGCAGCCACCAAGTTTCGGCCATTGTCAGACACAACCATGCCTGTTTCTAGGTTGAGGGCGAGAGCCACAGCCTCGGTCTGGTCCCTTATACCCTGCCACAGTTCTGCAGCGGTGTGCTGTTTGTCCCCTAAGAAGATCAGCTTCAGCAAGGCCTGTTGACGCTTACCCACAGCAGTGCTACACTGCTTCCAGCTAGCAACTGATGGCTGACTGCTGTTGGAGGTGGAAGTGGAGGAGGAGGCGGCGGAGGAGGAGAAGTTGGGGTTGGAGCCAGTAACATAGCTGGTGGTGGAGACCCTGATGGACGCAATCCTGGGCGTGGGTAGCACCTGTGCCATCCCAGGGTCCGACTCACTCCTGGCCTACACAGCATTCACCCAGTGTGTGGTCAGGGAAATGTAGCGTCCCTGGCCACCAGCACTTGTCCATGTGTCCGTGGTGAGGTGTAGCTTCCCAGTAAGTGCGTTGGTCAGGGCATGGGTGATGTTCTGGGACACATGCTGGTGTAAGGCAGGCACGGCACACCGTGAAAAATTGTGGCGGCTGGGGACTGCGTACCGAGGGACTTCCACGGATATCAGGCTGCGGAAGGCCTCAGTGTCCACAAGCCTAAATGTCAACATTTCAAGGGCCAATAATTTCGAAAGTGGCGCATCTAGTGCTATGGCCTGTGGGTGGGTATTTGCGCTTGCGTTCAAATGCCTGTGTTATCGACATTTGGATGCTACGTTGGGACAGGGAAGTTGTTGCTGATGGTCCAGGTGCAGATCGAGGGGCATCCAGGCCTGCGCCTTCGACAGGGGATTGGCCAGCAGTGCGTAACACAGGGGAAGTGGAGGCATTGGTGGGACCCGCAGACGCAGAGTGCGTTCCCAGGTGTTCTGCCCACTTATTAGGGTTCTTGGATGCCATGTGGCAGATCATGCTGGTGGTGGTGAGGTTTCTAGTGTTCACGCCCCGGCTCAGTTTAGTATGGCACAGGTTGCAAACTACCACTCTTTTGTCGTCTGCGCTTTTCTCAAAAAAGCGCCATACTGCGGAACACCTACCCCTTGGCAAGGTAGATTTATGCATGGGGGTGCTCAGTGTAATGGTTGCGGGCCTGTTTGGCGTGGGCCGACGTCTCCTGTTTGCCACCCCACTGCCTCTTTCAGACTGTTGCAGTGCTACGTTTCGCTTCACCCTCTGTACTGCTGTCCTCGCTCGGCTTTTCACCTAACCATGTTGGGTCAGTGACCTCATCGTCCACCACCTCCTCTTCCACTTCCTCAATCTGCTCATCCTCCTGACTTGACCTAACTACCACCTCAGTGACTGGCAACTGTGTCTCATCATTATCCACCTCATGAACGAATGATTGTGATTCGCCACCATCATCTTCTTGAGACTGTGAAGGCTCAAGAGGTTGGGAATCAGGGCACAATATCTCAGGTACCTCTTCAAGCCGCACTTTGCGAGAGAGTCAAACCAAGTACTGGCGATGAAAAGAGGTCATGTGAATATCCGAGTGTGGGATCACTTGTTTGGCCAGGCGCGACATGGTGGGAGAAAGGAGTATCAGAGTGATGATTCGGTTGACCAGACTCTTGGCTACAGAGACTGCACTCGTGGAAGAGAGGATGGTGCTTAACTGACTGGAAGCATTATCTTCTGCAATCCAACTAACCACCTGTTCTCACTGGTCCGACTTGGGCATTGTTTTCCTGCGCCGCCCAGCTAAGTTGGACATGAAGCTGGGTAAGGTGGATTTTTTAGTTTTTTTCTGGTGCACTGGAAGCAGTTTTATTGCACCCAGGGCCACGGTCTCTGCTTGCAGCATCAGCATCACGCCAAGGGCCATGGCCTTTGCTTGCACCATCAGCATCACTCTCACTTCCCCCTCCCTTTGTGCTCGTCTTCTTCATATTAATGGTTTTGTCTGTAGATGTGGCGGAGTTTGTTTTACTGTCCGCTAAAGACAGTTTTCTGATGCAGGACGGTACTGAATACAGAAAAATAAACATTTTCAGGAGTACACTAGACCAGAGATAATGTAATTTTTACAGTACACACTGTATAGGCTTGCTGTAATGTACTGTAGACAGAAATACAAATTTTCATCACTACAGTAGGCCACAGATAATGAAATGTTTACAGTACACACTGTATTGGCTTGCTGTAATGTACTGAATACAGAAAAATAAATATTTTCAGGATTACACTAGACCAGAGATAATGTAATTTTTACTGTACACACTGTATATGCTTGCTGTAATGTACTGTAGACAGAGAAATACTAATTTTAGGAACTACACTAGCCCAGAGATTATGACATTTTTACAGTACACACTATATAGGCTTGCTGTAATGTCCTGTAGACAGAGAAATACCAATTTTCATCAACAAAAATACCAATATTCAGCACTACACTTACCCAGAGATAATGTAATTTTTACAGTACACACTGTTTTGGCTTGCTGTAATGTACTGAATACAGAAAACTGTAGGCACAATATAAATCACTCTCTGTTGGAGTAATTAAGATAACGGTTGCGGATTGAATGCACACACAGATGTGGCACAAGTTAGGTAATTTCCACAGAAAAAATAATTTCTCTGATGGTGCAGTGTACATCTCAGTACCAAGGAACACTGTGGTGAATAAGCCCCTTTTTATAATGTCTGCCCAACACACTGCTTTATGAAGTTGCAGTGTATATCTCAGTACTACAGTTCAGCGAACACCTGGATGTTCGGGTTCGAGAAGTTCGGCCGAACTTCACGAAAATGTTCGAGTTTGGGATCCGAACTCGACCCAAACTTAACCCCGAACCCGAACCCCATTGAAGTCAACGTTGCGCAGGCACTGCAGCATGTAGTCGCTCATGTGTGCCAGGCTGCCCAGAGGTAATGATAAGCTGTCCTCTGTAGGTGGTGTATCGTCTGTGTCCTTTGTATTCCCCCAGCCATGCTCCAGTGATGGCCCTGAGCTGCGTAGGGTGCCACCCTGCAATGAAACCGGTTCCTCCTCCTCTACCTTATCCTCCTCCTCGTTCTCCAGACGTGTGCCCTGGCTGTCCATATGTGTACCTGGCCTTTGCTGGTGCAGGAACCCACCCTCTGAGCCACTTCTGTATGACCTGCCTGAAACCCTGTGAAATGCCCCCACAGATGGCGTTGCGCAACGCACATTTGATTTTATCCTCCACTTGGTTGTGCAGGGAATGGACGGCTCGTCTGGAAAAGTAGTGGGAACAACGTACTGGGGGACAGCCACCTCCATCAGCTGTTTAAAACAGTCCTTCTCCACCAGACGGAATGACAGCATTTCAAAGGCCAGTAATTTTTAAATGCTGGCATTCAGGGCCAGGGCTCGAGGGTGGGTAGGTGGGTATTTCCTCCTTCTCTCCAATGTTTGGGAGATGGACAGCTGAATGCTGTCGTGTGACATGGTGGAGATGCTTGGTGATGATGTCGTATGTGGTGGTGTTGGTGGAACATCCTCTGTTTGCTGGTCGCCAGGTGCCACGGTGACGCCAGAGGTGGAGGGAGAGGCCGAGCCATCAGCAGAAGAGGGAGCAGGAGGAGCATGAGAGAGTTCCTTGTTTTTAAGGTGTTTACTTCACTGCAGTTCATGCTTTGCATGTAGATGCCTGGTCATGCAGGTTGTGCTCCGGTTAAGTATGTTTATGCCTGGCTTCAGGCTCTGATGGCACAACATGCAAACCACTCGTGTCTTGTCATCAGGACATTGTGTGAAGAACTGCCACGCCAATGAACTCCTTGGAGCAGGCCTTGGTGTGCTCAGTGCCTGGGTGCGGTGGACAGTAGCAGGCGTACTGTCTCTGGAACGGCCGCTGCGCTTTTGCCCCCTGCTCCCTCTTTTGCTGTGCTGTTGCCTCTGTGCGACCACCGCCTTTCCTCAGAACTGCATGCCTCACTAGCACGACCTTCAGTCTAGTCTGGGTCGAGGATTTCATCATCCTCCACATCATCTTCCACTCATTCATGACCCCTGTCCTCCTCGTCGGTCTGCACATTGCAGAAAGCCACAGCAGTTGGCACCTGTGTTCCGTCATCATCAGAGACGTTTTGTGGCGGTATTCCCATGTCCTCATCCTGCAACAAAAGTGGTTGAGCATCAGTGCATTCAAGGTCTTCCTCTTATGGATAAGGGCTAGGTGAATGGGCCGGGAAACCCTGCCAACAGAGTCATCAAAAAGCATGAGACTTTCCTGCATGATTTGGGGCTCTGACTGCTTGGCTGATTTGCAAGGGGTGAGGTGGAAGACTGATGGGCATGGTCTGCAGGTTCCAACTCTGAGCTTTCTGCCGAGGACTGGGTGTTAGATACTGTGAAGGAACTGGAGGCACTGTCAGCCACCCATTCTACTATCGCCTGTACATATTCTGGCTTCACCATCCGTAGAGCTGCATTTGGGCCTATCAAATAATGCTGCAGATTTGTCGCCTACTCACACCAGAGGAAGGTGTTTGACTTGAATCAGTAGTTGGCGCTGAACGGCCAAGTCCTCTCCCAGCAACAGGAGCTCCACCAACGCCACCACGACCATGCCCACATCCCTTATTTGATGTTCTCCTCATGATTTGCATTCACCCACCAAGCTGAAAGATTGGTCTCTCTCCAGTGTCAATATACAGTACCTGCCAGTTTTTAACTGCTGTACATTAACAGTAGATATTTATACTATGTATGGACACCAGATTTGGGGACCAAAACTAGGATTTGGTCACCAAAATTCACAAATGCAGTATTTAACTGCTATAAATTGTAAATAATTATTTAAACGACAGATGCACAACTGTTTGTTCGGACTAAAACACAGCTTTTTTCAATAAAACCCCAAAATGCATTTTTTTACTGCTGTGGTCTTGAAATTTTCAATAGATTGTTCACTTGAATGGAGCCACTGAACGTGATTTGCGGACAAGAATAGGACATGGTCTATATTTAAACGGAACAGAAAAAACGGAAAAACGGAAAAGGAAGGCATACGGAGACACTTCAGTATTTTTGCATACCCATTGAAGTGGATGGTTCAGTATACTGTCAGTATACTGAACTGAAAAAACTGCCAGTATACGGTCCGCAAAATACTGTCGTGTGCAAGGGGCCTTACACTGATTGGCTGGCCGGAACATGTGATACCATTTCATATAGGAGCTGAGGTCCAACGTTCGGCTCATTCATCGTTAGAGAGAGCAGACAGTAGGCAGGGACAGATAACGTTTGCTCTAAACTTACTGATTTCATTCCAAAAACCTTATTGAAAGACCTAGCAGTGCTTTTAAGGACTAGAGTGTGTGTTTGACAGCAGTGCAGCACCTTTTTTTTTTTAAGAAGGGGTTAATTCACACTATCAGGGACAGGCGTCACCAGGGAGGGACAGATAGTGCAGGGCTTGAAAATTGCTTTTATAACTTCTAAAAGACAGAAAGATTTCCAATTAGTGACATCTACAATAAGCCATCATTAAGCAGTGTGTTGGGCAGATATCAAAAGGGGCTTATTCACTACAGTGTTCCTTGGTAAAGAGATATACACTGCACCATCATAAAGCAGTGTGTTGGGCAGACATTATTAAAAGGGGCTTATTCACTAGTGTTCCTTGGTACTGAGATATACACTGCACCATCATAAAGCAGTGTGTTGGGCAGACATTATAAAAGGGGCTTATTCACTACAGTGTTCCTGCTACCAAGATATACACTGTACCATCTGAGAAAATTATTTGTTCTGGGGAAATGAACCTAACTTGTGCCACATCTGTGTGTGTGTTCAATCCACAACCGTCATATTAATTACTCCAGCAGAGAGTGATTTATATTTTTGCCATAGTTAACAAGTTTGGGGCACATCTGTGTGTGCGTTTAGGCCGCAACCGTATATACAGTATTCCAGCAGAGAATACATTTTATTTGGGACAAATTTGTATCCAATATAGAACTACATCCGAATACAATGTGTACTGCAAAAATTACATTATCTGTGGGCTAGTGTAGTGCTGAAAATTGTATTTCTCTGTCTCCTGTTCATTACAGCAAGCCAATACAGTGTGTACTATAAAAATGTCATTATCTGTGGCCTAGTGTACTCCTGAGAATTTTTATTTTTCTGTATTCAGTACATTATAGCTAGCCTTTAGAGTGTGTACTGTAAAAATTACATTATCTCTGGGCTAGTGGATTGAAAAATTGTATTTCTCTGTCTCCTGTACATTATAGAAAGCCAATACAGTGTGTACTGTAAAAATTACATTATGTCTGGGCTACTGTAGTGCCGAAAAATTATATTTCTCTGTCTCCTGTTCATTATAGCAAGCCAATGCAGTGTGTACTGTAAAAATTACAATATCTCTGGGCTAGTGTACTCCTGAAATTCTTTCTTTTTCCATATTCAATACATTATAGCAAGCCTTTACAGTGTACACTGTAAAAATTACATTATCTTTTGGCTAGTGTATTGCCGAAAAACTGGATTTCCTTGTCTCCTGTAGATTACAGAAAGCCAATACAGTGTGTACTATAAAAATTTAATTATCTCTGGGCTAGTCTAGTGCCGAAAAATTGTATTTCTCTTTCTCCTATACATTACAGAAAGCCAATACAGTGTGTACTGTAAAAATTACATTATCTCTGGGCTAGTGTATTGCCGAATAAATGTATTTCTCTGTCTACAGTAAATTATAGCAAGCCAATACAGTGTCTACTGCAAAATTTACATTATCTCTGGGCTAGTGTAGTGCCAAAAATTGTATTTCTCTATCTCCTGATCATTATAGCAAGCCAATACTGTGTGTACTGTAAAAATTACATTATCTCTGGGCTAGTGTAGTGCCGAAAAAATTTACTTTTCTGTCTGCTGTTTATTATAGCAAGCCAATACAGTGTGTACTGTAAAAATGTCATTATCTGTGTCCTACTGTACTCCTGAAAATCTATATTTTTCTGTTTTCAGTATATTATGGCAAGCCTTTACAGTGTGTACTGTAAAAATTACATTATCTCTGGGCTAGTGTATTGCCGAAAAATTGTATTTCTCTGTCTACTGTGCATTACAGAAAGCCAATACAGTGTGTACTGTAAAAATGACATTATCTGTGAGCTAGTGTATTGACGAAAATTTTTATTTCTCTGACTACAGTACATTATAGCAAGCCTATACAGTGTGTACTGTACAAATTTTATTATCTCTGGCCTAGTATTGTGCCGAAAATTTGTATTTCACTGTTTACACTACATTACAGCAAGCCAATACAGTGTGTACTGTAAAAATGTCATTATCTCTGGGCTAGTGTAGTGCCGAAAATTTGTATTTCTCGGTCTACAGTACATTACAGCAAGCCAATACAGTGTGAACTGTAAGAATTACATTATCTCTGGGCTAGAGTAGTGCTGAAAATCTCGTCACCTCTACTGACAAAACCATTAATATGAAGAAGGCGAGCACAAAGGGAGGGGAAGTGGGCGTGATGCTGATGGTGCAAGGAGAGGCGGTGGCCCTTGGTGTGATGCTGATGGTGCAAGGAGAGGCGGTGGCCCTGGGCGTGATGCTGATGGTGCAAGCAGAGGCCGTGGCTCTGGGCATGATGCTGATTGTGCAAGCAGAGGCCGTGGCCCTGGGCGTGATGCTGATGGTACAAGCAGAGCCCGTGGCCCAGGGAGTGATGCTGATGGTGCAAGCAGAGGCCGTGGCCCTTGGCGTGATGCTGATGCTGCAAGCAGAGACCGTGGCCCTGGGCGCAATGAAACAGTGCCTGCTGCCAGTGCACCAGAAAAAAATCCAACTTACCCAGCTATATGTCCAACTTAGCTGGGTGGCGCAGGACAACACTATCTAAGTCGGACCAGTGAGAACAGGTGGTTGGTTGGATTGCAGAAGATAATGCTTCCAGTCGGTTAAGCACCACCCTCTCTTCCACAAAGTCCAGTCTCTGTAGCCAAGAGTCTGGTCAACCGAATCCTCACTCTGATTCTCCTTCCTCCCACCATGCCGCAACTGGCCAAACAAGTTGATCCCACACTCGGATATTCTCATGACCTCTTTTCATCGCCAGTACTTGGTTTGGCTCTCTCGTCAAGCACGCTTGAAGAGGTACCTGAGATATTGTGCCCTGATTCCCAACCTCTTGAGCCTTCACAGTCTCAAGAAGATGACGGTGGTGAACCAGAATCATTCGCTCATGAGGTGGATGATGATGAGACACAGTTGTCAATCACTGAGGTGGTGGTTAGGTCCAGTCAGGAGGATGAACAGAGTGAGGAATTGGAAGAGGAGGTGGTGGACGATGAGGTCACTGATCCAACATTTTTAGGTGAAAAGCCGAGCGAGGAAAGAGGGGAGGGATCCGTAGCACCGCAACAGTCTGGAAGAGGCAGTGGGGTGGCAAAAGGGAGACGTCAGCCCACACCAAACAGGCCCACAACCATTACACCGAGCACCCCCATACGTTAATCTACCTTGCCAAGGGGTAGGTGTTCCGCAGTATGGCGCTTTTTGAGGAAAGCGCAGACGACAAAAGAGTGGTAGTTTGCAACCTGTGCTATACCAAATTGAGCCGGGCGTGAACACTAGCAACCTCACCACCACCAGCATGATCCACCACATGGCAACCAAGCACCCAAATAGGTGGGCTGGACGCCTGGGTCAGCACTCTGCGTCTACGGGTCGCACCTCCACTTCCCCTGGGTTACGCACGGCTGGCCAATCCACTGTCGAAGGCACAGGCCCGGATGCCCCTCGCCCTGCACCTGGACCTTTGCATGAACCGTCAGCAACAACATCCACTTCCCTGTCTCAGCGCAGCGTCCAAATGTCGATAACACCGGCATTTGAACGCAAGTGCAAATACTCACCCACCCACAGGCCATAGCACTGAATGCGCAAGTTTTGAAATTACTGGCCCTTGAAATGTTGCCATTTAGGCTTGTGGACACTAAGGCCTTCCGCAGCCTGATGTCGGCGGCCGTCCCTCGGTACGCAGTCCCCAGCCCTATTTTTCACGATATGCCGTGCCCGCCTTACACCAGCATATGTCCCAGAACATCACCCGTGCCCTGACCAACGCACTTCCTGGGAAGGTCCACCTCACCACGGAAACATGGACAAGTGCTGGTGGCCAGGGACGCTACATTTTCCTGACCGCACACTGGGAGAATGTTGTGGAGGTCGGGAGTGAGTCGGACCCTGGGACTGCCTCTTCCTCTGAACTATGAAAGTCAGTGGTACGAACTTCATTTCATGTGGGGTCTAGGACCTCATCGTCCCTGCATCGTCTTCCACACAGTCTTCCTCCCTGACCTCCTTTCGGTCTGCACACTGCAAAAGACGCAGCAGTTGGCACCTGTGTTTCGTCATTATCAGAGACGTGCGGACTCCGATGAGGTGGTATTCCCATGTCCTCATCATCAGGAAACATAAGTGGTTGTGCATCAGTGCATTCTATGTCTTCCACCACTGGGGAAGGGCTAGGTGTATTCCCTTGTAAAACCTTGCCAGCAGAGTTTTCAAACAGCAAAGAAACTGCTGCATAACTTGAGGCTCAGACAGTTTCCCTGTTATGCATGGGGGTGATGTGACAGACTGATGGGCTTGGTTTTCAAGAGCCACCTGTGCACTTTCTGCAGAAGACTGGGTGGGAGATAATGTTGTGAACGTGCTGGATCCACTGTCGGCCACCCAATTGACTAGCGCCTGTACTTGCTCAGGCCTCACCATCCTTAGAACGGCATTGGGCCTCACCAAATATCGCTGTAAATTCTGGCGGGTACAGGAACCTGAGGAAGTTGGTTCACTAGGACGTGTGGCTGTGGCAGAACGGCCACGTCCTCTCCCAGCACCAGAGGGTCCACTAACAACACCACGACCATGTCCGCGTCCGCGTCCCTTACTAGATGTTTTCCTCATTGTTACCGTTCACCACAATAAGAAAAAAATTATATGGCCCAATGTATTGAATTCAAATTCAGGCCTTTTTTTGCAGGCACATAACATTATCTGGCTATTTATTTATGTACCATATTACACTAATCCAAGCACAGCAGTAACCACAGATTTAAGGGAATATCAATTGTAGGCCTAGTATTTAGGCCCTGGATGAAAGGTATCCTTTTACGGACAGATTTACACTTTGAGATGCACAGTAGCATGTGAAAAAATATATAGGATTATGCTTTCAGCACTTTTATTTTAACACTTTGTGTAATATAACCTTTAACGGAAAGAAATACACTTAGAGATGCAAAATAGTGTGTGCAAATGTAGAGGATTATGCTGTATTTTAACACTGTGTAATATACCCTTTAACGGACAGATTTACACTTGGCCTGCAACAGCTGGAACACCAGATTTTGGGTATTGCTATTTTGGCAAATTGAATTTCACCCCAGAAAATAATATATCCTTTGACGGACACTATTAAACTTGTCAAGACACAGGTGGAACACCAGATTTATGTTATTTCTATTTTTGCAACTGAATTTCACCCAGAACAAAATATATCCTTTGCCGGACACTATTAAACTTGTCCAGCCACAGCTGGAACACCAGATTTACGCTGGATGCGCTGGTTTCCTGATAGGATAGGAATGTAGAAAAACATATGCATTAACCTATGGCAGATGCACACATTATAACACAACAAAGTGAACTGCAGCCATACGCAGTACCTCCATGTAAAAGAGGATTACACACATTCAGTATTGAGTGGCATATCTGATTCCTTCCCTGAGAATTTTAATGGGACTGGGTGTATAAATAAATGTATCAGCTTTTATAAAAATATAATAAAGGTTACGTTTTAATATATATGTGGTAACCCCTAAAAGGGTTTAGTAGGTCTATGTGACCTTTTTGTAAATAAATGTGTAGTATCCTGAGGGTACAACGTGAGCATTGGTGTGGTTTGTCATCCTAAAGTTGGCATCGACGTCTTGCACACATGGCTGACTTCATGTTATGCTGCCTTTCCCGCTACCCTCGCGTTATACGCATTTTAGGTAACACAGATTACTGGGTGTTCACCCTTATCGACTCCTGCTACAAAGAGAACTTCTCATCACTTATTCCTGTGGTGGAAAGGATGAGTAAAACCGTGCAATACCAGAAGGTACTTGTTGACAGATTGTTCCAAAATTTTCCATCTGACAATGCGGCCGCCAGAGTGCGTACTTCCTTAGGCAACCGAGTAAGGGAGACAAGGGAAAAAAACTGTAGTTCCAACAGAGGCAGGGCAACACTTTCCAAGGCATGGGACACTTTCATGACACCCCGCCAGCAACCTCACCCTGAATCACGGCCTAGTGTTACAAGCAGGGAAAAGTTTTGGAAGACAGTGAAGGAATACATTGCAGACCGTCTCAGCATCCTAAATGATCCCTCAATGCCTTACAACTACTAGGTGTCCAAGCTGGACACGTGGTACGAATTTGCGCTCTACGCCTTGGAGGTGCTGGCCTGCCCTGCCGCCAGCGTATTGTCTGAGTTCATGTATTTAGTGCTACTGGTGGCATTATAAACGATAACCGTATCCGCTTGTCCATTGACAATGCCGACAGGTTGACTCAGATCAAAATGAACAAGGCCTGGATTGCCCCTGACTTCTCCACTCTAACAGAGAAAAGCTGAGCTAATGAGGAACAAAAACGCAATTTTAATGTATGCTTTATAATGTACTCAATCTACAAGATTGAGATTTTTTTTACCCTTTTCACTGCAAAAAAAGTGGTATATGTTTGAATCTTGTTTTATCATCCGCCTCCTTTTCCATTCAGAATACAAATGCCCTCAATACAATGTATTGTAGGGTTCACTAGGCTTCAGGACCTCACCTCCAATGCTTTATAACGTCTTCTCACCTGTTCGGCCTCAGGATGACGAACTGGATGGACAGATGTCTTTTTTCGGCCTTATGTACTATGTAATGTACTATGTTACTATGTTATGTAGCCCATCACTGCAATGATTTATGTGGTTTGCTAGGCTTCAGGCCCTCACCTCCAATGGTTTATAAGGTCTGCTAACCTGTAGCCTAGCCTATCACTGCCATATTTTATGAGGTTCACTAGGCTTCAGGCTATAACCTCCAATGCTTTATACCGTCTACTTACCTGTAGGCCATCACTGAAATAATTTATGAGGTTCTCTAGGCCTCAGGCCCTCACCTCCAATGCTTTATACCGTCTGCTCACCTGTAGCCCATCACTGCAATGATTTATGGGGTTCTCTAGGCTTCAGGCCCTCACCTAAAATGCTTTATACGATCTGCTCACCTGTAGCCAATCACTGCAATGATTTTTAGGGTTCGCTAAGGCTTCAGGCCCTCACCTCCAATGCTTTATACAGTCTGTTCACCTGTAGCCCATCACTGCAATGATTTTTGGGGTTGGCTCAGCTTAACGTCCTCACCTCCAATGCTTTATACCGTCTGCTTACCTGTAGTCCATCGCTGCAATGATTTATAGGGTTCACTAGGCTTCAGGCCCTCACCTAAAATGCTTTATACCATCTGCTCACCTGTAGCCAATCACTGCAATGATTTATAGGGTTCGCTAGGCTTCAGGCCCTCACCTCCAATGTTTTATGCCATCTGCTCACCTGTAGCCCATCACTGCAATGATTTTTGGGGTTGGCTCGGCTTAACGTCCTCACCTCCAATGCTTTATACCATCTGCTTACCTGAAGTCCATCGCTGCAATGATTTATAGGGTTCACTAGGCTTCAGGCCCTCACCTCCAATGCTTTATAAGGTCTGCTCACCAGTAGGACATCACTGCAATGATTTATGGGGTTCTCTAGGCTTCAGGCCCTCACCTGCAATACTTTATACCGTTGTCATGACCGCTTTCCCAGCAGCAGTCGCACCAGACGGAGGGGAAGGGGGACCCTTATATACGAATGGGAAATAGAACAGCCACCCCTGACTAACCCTAAGCTGGCACCTGTCTGCCCTGATACCCTAGACGGGGTGTAAACCCCGTACGGCGAGCAGAATACCTAAACCCTCAGTCACCCTAAGAAGACTAGACTGGAGAAAGGCAGATGGGAGCACTAGTCACCATCACTCATGTCTAGGAGAACAACGGGGGAAGACAGCAACAAACAAACAATCTCCAGCAGAGATAGACTTATCCAGTCACGAGCAGAGAAGATGATCCCAATAACGACAGTCCACACCAGACAAGAGCTCCACAGCAATACGGTCAAACGATCTCCTTCAAAGGTCAGAATAGCACTGGAAGTAAGGACTATATCTGGCAATGACTGCAAGTGAAACTGAAACTAATATAGTAGCTGGGAGTGGCAGACAGGACTCACCTGAGAAGGATGCCTACAAACTCCCAGTCAGGACAAAAAGGTTCACAAGGCAAAACCCGGATGACATACCCTGAACCACGGAGCAAACTCACAAGCTATCGTGAGTAGCAAGTCGCTGCGACCTTCTCCTCCCAGACCTGTCTGGATCAGTCACAGTCGTGACAGTAACCCCCTTTCTACGAGGGGCCACCGGACCCTCAAGACCAGGCCTCTCCGGATGGGACCTATGAAAAGCCTGAATGAGTCTGTCCGCCTTTATCTCTGATGCTGGCACCCACATTCTCTCTTCGGAACCATAACCTCTCCAGTGCACCAGGTACTGAAGAGAGCGGCGAACATATCGTGAATCAACAATCTTTTCTACCTGAAACTCAAGACTGCCATCAACAACCACCGATGGAGGCGGTAGTGGCAATGGTTCAGGAGGTTCTACATATCTCTAAAGCAGAGAACTGTGGAAGACATTATGGATCCTTAGAGTCTGAGGTAGCTCCAGACGAAAAGCCACCGGGTTAATGATCTTAATTACCCTATAGGAACCAATAAATCTCGGACCTAATTTCCACAAGGGAACCTTCAACTTGATATTTCTGGTAGACAACCTCACCAAGTCATTCACCCCAAGGTCCGGACCTTCAGAGCGCTTCTTATCAGCCACACGTTTGTATCTACCACCACTTCTCTTCAAACTTTCTTGCACACTCTGCCACACTGATGAAAGTGAAGACGCAAATCGTTCCTCCTCAGGAATCCCAGACGGCCCCCTCACTAAACGTACAAACCTGAGGATGGAAACCATACGCACCAAAAATGGTGACTTATCGGTGGATTCTTGACGACGATTATTAATGGCAAACTCGGCTAACGGTAAATAAGATGACCATTCCTCCTGATTTTCGGAAACAAAGCATCTCAAATACGTCTCTAGGTTTTGATTGGTACGCTCAGTCTGACCGTTGGACTGTGGATGGAAAGATGAAGAAAACGACAGATGAACCCCTAAACGAGAACAAAAGCTTTCCAAAATTTAGAAACAAATTGGGTAACACAATCCGAAACAATATCGGAAGAGACCCCGTGAAGCTTCACGATGTGGTCAATAAAAACCTGAGCCAGTGTGTTAGCATTAGGCAATGCGGTAAGAGCAATAAAGTGCACCATTTTACTGAATCTGTCAAAAACTACAAGAATAACAGTCTTCCCCGCTGATACTGGTAGATCCGTAATGAAATCCATTGATAGGCCTGTTGGGGATGGCCAGAGGTAAAGACGCCCTGCTGGACGAGTATGATCCACCTTAGAACGAGCACAGGTAGCACATGCAGACACAAAATTCAACACCTCCTGGCACCACTTAGGCCACCAGAACCGACGATACACTAATTCAGAGGTTGCCTTACTACCTGGGTGTCCTGCCAGTGTGGAGTTATGGTGTTCTTTTAGTATCTCCAGGCGTAAATTTTCTAGCACAAACAGTTTACCCGAGGGGCAGGAGGTCGGGCGTCCCCTGAGCTTCCAACACCCTCCCTCTAAACCTGAGTGTAATGCAGAGACCACCACCCCTTTTGCAAAATAGGCTCTGGTACATCAACATCACCCCTCCAGGAAAACTTCGAGACAATGCATCCGTCTTAGTATTTTTTGCCCCGGGCGATAGGTTATTACAAAAATAAACCTAGTAAAAAATAACGACCACCGAGCCTGTCTAGGGGTGGGACGTGTAGCAGACTCCAGATATAATAAGTTTTTGTGATCAGTAATCACGGTGACGGGATGAACCGCCGCCTCCAGAAAATGACGCCACTCCTCTAAGGCCAACTTAATAGTCAAGAGTTCCCTGTTGCCAATATCATAGTTCCTTTCTGCAGTAGACAATTTCTTCGAAAAGAAAGCACACGGACGCCATTCACCAGGGAACGGGCCCTGAGATAGTACCGCTCCCACCCCCACCTCTGATGCGTCAACCTCTACAATAAAAGGAAGCGAGACATCTGGCTGTACGAGAATAGGGGTCGAGGTGAATCTCTCCTTGAGAGATGTAAAGGCAGTTTTCGCTGCATGTGACCATTTGGAAAAATCGGATCCCTTTCGGGTCATGTCCGTCAGTGGTTTGACAACCAAGGAATAGTTCTTTATAAACTTTCTATAAAAATTGGCAAACCCCAGGAAGCGTTGCAATGCCTTCAGGTTCTCAGGCAGATCCCAGTCCATAATTGCCCGGACTTTCTCTGGATCCATGCGGAAACCTGAGTCTGACAACACATACCCCAGAAATGGCAGTTCTTTCACAACGAACACACATTTCTCTAATTTAGCAAACAATTTGTTGGCCCTTAATATCTGCAGCACTTGTCTCACATGGATCTTATGTGTATCCAGATCCGGAGAATAGACCAGGATGCCATCAAGATATATCACAACAAATCTCCCGATAAGGTGACTAAAAATATCGTTGACAAAATGTTGGAACACCGCAGGCTCATTAGTAAGACCAAATGGCATGACCAGATTTTCATAATGCCCTTCCGGAGTATTAAAAGCCGTCTTCCACTCATCCCCCTCTTTGATGCGAACCAGGTTATAGGCTCCTCTGAGATCCATTTTGGAGAACCATTTAGCACCAGAAACCTGATTAAAGAGGTCAGGAATGAGAGGAAGAGGATAGGGATCACGGATAGTTATCCGGTTTATTTCCTGGAAATCCAGGCAAGGACGCAGGCCCCCATCTTTCTTTTTAACAAAAAAGAACCCTGCAGCCACGGGTGAAGAGGAGGGTCTGATGTGTCCCTTAGCCAAACTCTCCGAAATATAATCTTGCATAGCCTTCCTCTCCGGGCCGGAAAGATTGTATAACCGGGATTTAGGTAGTTTTGCCCCAGGTAATAGATTAATCGGGCAATCATATGGACGATGAGGTGGTAACCCCTGACAACCCTTCTCAGAGAACACATCCATAAAATCTGACAGAAAGGCAGGTAGAGATGTTACAGAGAGTGTTGAGCACCTACTACTCAAGCAGCTGTCCTTACAATGTTCACTCCACTCCACCATCTCCCCGGCCTTCCAATCCACCACTGGATTGTGAGTCACCAGCCCGGGAAGCCCCAATACCATAGGAGCCAGAAGACTGTCCAGGACATAACAAGAGATATGCTCTTTATGGAGGTCCCCTACCTGCAGATGGATATTATGGATGATCTGAGTTAACTCTCTCTGAGTAAAAGGGGAGGAGTCGATGGCAAAAACAGGAATAGTTCTGCGTACCGGTTCCGGAGTAAAACCCAGAGCCTGAGCAAACCGTGAATCCACCAAGTTGACTCCCGCCCCACTGTCCAAAAAGACGGAACAGATCTCAGTCTTATTGCCCGCCACAACGGTAGCGGACAACAAAAACTGAGACATGCGTATGGAGGAAACGAATACGCCCAGACTGTTATCCTCCGCACAATCTGGGGACTCTAGTTTTCCGGCGGCTCCTTTGTTTGTGGTCTCTTGGGTACTGAGGGACATACCTTTACAAAATGACCCCTCCCCACAACGAAAACAAACCTCTGACCTACGGCGGACCTTAGGAGGATTCACCCGTCTAGTGGCGCCCCTATTTGCATTGGTTCGACTGGATCATAACAAACCGATCCCTGCCCTATAGAGGCCTCTGTAGAATTTAATAGTCTCTCCCTGAGTCGTCTGTCGATTCTTATGGACAGAGACATAGCAGCCTCAAGAGACCCAGGGATCTCGTATATCGTCAGCGCGTCTTTTAATTTTTCAGACAACCCCTGGCAGAACTGACTCCTAAGGGCCGAGTCGTTCCATAATGTATCAGTAGCCCACCTACGGAATTCGGAACAATATAGTTCAGCAGACCGGTTCTCTTGCCGAAGTCTACGTAGCTTAGACTTAGCCAGTGAGACCCTGTCCGGGTCATCATATACGAGACCCAGGGCTTCAAAAACTCCTCCACTGATCGTAATAGTCTGATGGTAAGGAGAAAGCCCAAGCCTGCGGATCTCCTTGCAGAAGAGAAATTACAATGCCCACCCGTTGTTCCTCACCGCCGGAGGATCTAGGGCGTAACCTGAAGAACAATTTACAAGCTCTCTGAAGGCTACAAATTGGTCTCTCCCTCCTGAGAACCTATCAGGTAAAGCCACTTTTGGCTCAGGAGTACCTTGGTTTCCCGTAGCAACGGTGGAACCCAAGGATTGCTGCTGCTGCTGCAGTACTGTAGCTTTTAATCCTGCCAATTCAAGGGACAACCCCTGTAATTGTTTCGCCAAAACCGTAACCGGATCCATAGTGGAACAGAAAAATACAAAGCAAAACAGCAAGCAAAAAAAGTAAAAATAGAGAAATGTCACTTTTTTTTTTTTAAAGGCCAGATTTACTGTCACGACCGCTATCCCAGCAGCAGTCGGTGTCGCACCAGACGGAAGGGAAGGGGGACCCTTATCTACGGATGGAAAATAGAACAGCCACCCCTGACTAACCCTAAGCTGGCACCTGTCTGCCCTGATACCCTAGACGGGGTGTGAACCCGTACGGCGAGCAGATGCCTAAACCCTCAGTCACCCTAAAAAGACTAGACTGGGGAAAGGCAGATGGGAGCACTAGTCACCATCACTCATGTCTAGGAGAACAACAGGGGAAGACAGCAACAAACAAACAATCTCCAGCAGAGATAGACTTATCCAGTCATGAGCAGAGAAAATGATCCCAATAACCACATTCCACGCCAGAAGAGAGCTCCACAGCAATACCGTCAAGCGATCTCCTTCAAAGGTCAGAATAGCACTGGAAGTAAGGACTATATCTGGCAATGACTGCAAGTGAAACTGAAACTAATATAGTAGCTGGGAGTGGCAGACAGGACTCACCTGAGAAGGATGCCTACAAACTCCCAGTCAGGACAAAAAGGTTCAAAAGGCAAAACCCGGATGAAATACCCTGAACCACGGAGCAAACTCACAATGCTTTGTACCATCTGCTCACCTGTAGCCCATCACTGCAATGATTTATGGGGTTCTCTAGGCTTCAGGCCCTCACCTCCAATGCTTTATACCGTCTGCTCACCTGTAGCCCATCACTGCAATGATTTATGGGGTTCGCTAGGCTTAAGGCCCTAACCTCCAATGCTTTATACCATCTGCTCTCCTGTAGCCCATCACTGCAATGATTTATAGGGTTCGCTAGGCTTCAGGCCCTCACTTCCAATGCTTTATACGGTCTGCACACCTGTAGGCCAACACTACAATGATTTATAGGGTTCGCTAGGCTTCAGGCCCTAACCTCCCATGCTTTATACCATCTGTTCTCCTGTAGCCCATCACTGCAATGATTTATAGGGTTCGCTAGGCTTCAGGCCCTCAGCTACAATGCTTTATACGGTCTGTTCACCTGTAGGCCATCACTGCAATGATTTATGGGGTTTGCTAGGCTTACCATGGTATGCTTGAAAAAGACTGTTGAAGTTGAAACGTTGCATTTTTGGGAGAAATAAAAGACGAATCCAATGCTACGTGAGTGCCGCGGTTGTCATTTTCTTACTGCAATATTTTATGGGGTTCACTAGGCTTCAGGCCCTTACCTCTAATGCTTTATATTGTCTGCTCACCTATAGGCCATCACTGCAATGATTTATGGGGTTCACTAGGCTTCAGGCCCTCATCTCCAATGCTTTATAAGGTCTGCTCACCTGCAGCCCATCACTGCCATATTTTATGGGGTTCACTAGGCTTCAGGCCATCACCTCCAATGCTTTATACCGTCTGCTCACCTGTAGCCCATCACGGCAATGATTTATGGGGTTTGCTAGGCTTCAGGCTCTCACCTCTAATGCTTTATACCATCTGCTCACCTGTAGGCCATCACTGCAATGATTTATGGGGTTTGCTAGTCTTCAGGCCCTCACCTCCAATGCCTTATAAGGTCTGCTTACCTGTATCCCATCACTGCCATACTTTATGGGGTTCACTAGGCTTCAGGCCCTCATCTCAAATGCTTTATATGTTCTGCTCACCTGTAGCCCATCTCTACAATATTATATGGGTTTACTAGGCTTCGGGCCCTCACCTCCAATGCTTTATACCGTCTGCTCACCTGTAGGCCATCACTGCAATGTTTTATGGGGTTCCCTCAGCTTCTGGCCCTCACCTGTAATGTTTTATATGGTCTTCTCCCCTGTAGGCCATCACTGCAATGTTTTATGGGGTTTGCTCACCTTCAGGTCCTCAACTATAATGTTTTAGAGGGTAATCAGCTCGCCCTTGCTCCAAATGTTTTTGAGGGTCACCAGTAGGCCATCAATGATAATTTTTCAAGGGTGTGTATGATGCCCTCCTTTATGTGTAATAAAGAGTGTATTGGAGTGCCGGTTCCTTGTCATTTTTGCCAGCCCTTTCACTTAGTGCATAGGCTTTATGAGTGCAGCAGTGTACCTGAACAATTGTAGCACCATGTGAATGGGGCCCTCCTTTATGTGATATTCATGCTGTATCGGAGTGCTTCTTCCTTGAAATTTTTGGTAGCATTTGCACTGTATATACAATTGAATATACAGGAAATAATGTTTCCTAACAGTTTTACCTCTAAAAATGTTATTTTTTTTTTCGAGGGGGCGGATTTGGGGCGTGATTTTGTCGCTATGTAAAAGTGGCAGATAACTGGGACAATATGGTTCCCAGCAGCATCATTGGAGTCCAAGATGCACCCAGACATGGTCCCCATGCTGTTCCAGATCCATTTCAGTGGTGTTTCTGTCACTTTCTGACCTTTTCCAATGGACCAGGCACCCTTCCCTCATCCGAGCAGGAGGTGCCTGGTTGTCTCCCATTGACTTCCATTATACTCTGGTGCTCGGCCGAGTGCACGAATATCGCTATGTGTTCGGACAGAGTAACCCGAACACCCGAAAACTTTGGCGCTCGCTCATCACTAGTCTCAACAGCTCATGAGAACAGACCTCCAGCGGTAGCAGTACATTTAACATTAAACACATAACTACAAAAATTGAAACAAACAGATCTGACAGATCACACAAAAAAAAAAATTCGTGCTCAATCAAAAATGTTGTCACAAATAAAAACTAAAAATCTTCCAAAAGATAAAATAAAATTAAAATCACTAATGCTCAAATTATAAAAACAAATATCATACCCCATACGCATTCACATTTTCATTTGTGCATTTCTGGCTGCACTATCATTTAATCATAACCACGCCCTTACTCCTATAGACTGCACACACAGTTCCACTAAGCATCCATCAGTCTTCACTTCACACATACTCAACTCAACTACAACTCAAAGCCACACCCATTCACATTCCACAGAATCATTCATACTAGGTACACAGCTTTCTTTGTTTCATCCTAAACCTTGCAGCATAGACAAACACAGCTTTCCTGGAAACAGATAGACCACTCCCAGAATTGCTGATGATCCCTATTTTTGTTTTGACGTTTTCTCCAATACCTTCTGGTCTTCAATCTGTGATCTATTAGAATCTTATTACAAGACAACACACAAGTAATCATACAAAAATATTTGGTAAACCCAAATCATCTTATATGCCATGTGGTCTTAATTGGTGTGCCATCCATCTATACTAATAAAATCCCTGTCTCCCTGACGTCCGTGCGTGTGTGCTGAATTCTAAAGTGCGCATGTGCACAGAGGATTCGCCACACACTGCATGCACTTTACAGGGCACAGGAGGCATATGGGACGCGGCCGCAGGACAGAGACGTCCAGGAAGTAAGCGGCCGTGTCCATAGTGAGCTGTCAGGGCCGCCTAAGATGGAGGAGCATGGAGCCTTCACCGACTGCACAGGGCACAGGCCACAGGAGGCATATGGGCCGCGGGCCGCAGCACAGTGAGGTGCAGGAGGCAAGCGGCCGCGTCCACAGTGAGGTGAAAGGGCCGCCAGATGGAGGAGCATAAAACCGCCGCGGGAGAAGCAGCTAGCTCATTTGCATATCCTCAGCTCTGCGTCTCCCGCGGTGGTAATGAAGAAAGAGCGGCCGTCCAATGTGTAGGTCACTAAGTGATGCCCCTGCCCCGCCCACTTCATGAATGAAGAAGGCGGCGCAGGCGCATGACGTAGTGACTTGCGCTACCAGTGCCTGGCAGCCCGCCCACCTGCCTCACCATGTAGAAGATCATTATTACTCATATGGGGGGATCTGTGGATGACACATAGCATAAGATGCTATGTGTCATCCACAAATACCCCCATAACAGTGTCGGGCACAGACTCCCCCCCCTATAACAGTGTCAGCCACAGACTTCCCCCCCATTACGGTGGCAGCCAAAGACCACCCCCATAACAGTGTCAGCCACGGACCACCCCCATAAGTGTCAGCCACAGACCCCCATAACAGTGTCAGCCACAGACCACCCCCATAACAGTTTCAGCCACAGACCACCCCCATAACAGTGTCATCCACAGATTCCCCATAACTCAGCTCCTCAGCTCCTCCTCAGCTCTGCGTCTCCCGCGGCGGTAATGAAGAAAGAGCGGCCGTCCAATGTGTAGGTCACTAAGTGATGCCCCTGCCCCGCCCACTTCATGAATGAAGAAGGCGGCGCAGGCGCATGACGTAGTGACTTGTGCTACCAGTGCCTGGCAGCCCGCCCACCTGCCTCACCATGTAGAAGATCATTATTACTCATATGGGGGGATCTGTGGATGACACATAGCATAAGATGCTATGTGTCATCCACAGATACCCCCATAACAGTGTCGGGCACAGACTCCCCCCCCTATAACAGTGTCAGCCACAGACTTCCCCCCCCATTACGGTGGCAGCCAAAGACCACCCCCATAACAGTGTCAGCCACGGACCACCCCCATAACAGTGTCAGCCACAGACCTCCCCATAACAGTGTCAGGCACAGCGCCCCCGTAACAGTGTCAGCCACAGCGCCCCTGTAACAGGGTCAGCCACAGCGCCCCCGTAACAGTATCAGCCACAGTGCCCCCATAACAGTGTTAGCCACAGCACCCTCGTAACAGTGTCAGCTACAGCGCCCCCGTAACAGTGTCAGCCACAGACCACCCCCGTAACAGTGTCAGCCACAGACCCCCGTAACAGTGTGAGTCACAGACCCCCATAACAGTATCAGGCACAGCGCCCCATAAAAATGTCAGCTACAGCGCCCCGTAACAGTGTCAGCCACAGTGCCCCCGTAACAGTGTCAGCCACAGCGCCCGTAACAGTGTCAGACACAGACCACCCCCGTAACAGTGTCAGCCACAGACCATCCCCATAACAGTGTCAGCCACAGACCCGCCCCATAGCAGTGTCACCTACAGACCCCCCATAGCAGTGTCAGCCACAACCCCCATAACAGTGTGAGCCACAGACCCCCATAACAGTGTCAGCCACAGCGCCCCATAACAGTGTAAGCCACAGCGCTCCCCATAACAGTGTCAGCCACAGCTCCCTCCCATAACAGTGTCAGCCACAGACCACCCCCATAACAATGTTAGCCACAGATCCCTCCCATAACAGTGCTATCCACAGATCCCCCATAACAGTGCCAGCCACAGATCTCTTATAACAGTGTCATCCACAGATCCCCCATAACAGTGCCATCCACAGATCCCCCATAACAGTGTCAGCCACAGACCACCATTAGTGTCAGCCACAGATCCCGATAACAGTGTCAGCCACAGACCACCCCCATAACAGTGTCCGCCACAGACCCCATAATAGTTTCAGCCACAGACCACCCCCACAACAGTGTCATCCACAGATTCCCTATAACAGTGCCATCCACAGATCCCCCATAACAGTGCAGCCACAGACCCCCATAAGCGTCAGCCACAGACCCCCATAACAGTGTCAGCCACAGATCCCCCATAACAGTGTCAGCCACAGATCCCCCATAACAGTGTCATCCACAGATCCCCATAACAGTGTCATCCACAGATCCCCCATAACAGTGCCATCCACAGATCCCCATAACAGTGCCATCCACAGATCCCTCTCATAACAGTGCTATCCACAGATCCCCCATAACAGTGTCAGCCACAGACCCCCATAAGTGTCAGCCACAGACCCCCATAACAGTGTCAGCCACAGACCACCCCCATAACAGTTTCAGCCACAGACCACCCCCATAACAGTGTCATCCACAGATTCCCCATAACAGTGCCATCCACAGATCCCCATAACAGTGCAGACACAGACCCCCATAAGTGTCAGCCACAGATTCCCCATAACAGTGTCAGTCACAGATCCCCCATAACAGTGTCATCCACAGATCCCCCATAACAGTGCCAGCCACAGATTCCCTATAACAGTGTCATTCACAGATCCCCCATAACAGTGACATCCACAGATTCCCTATAACAGTGCCATCCCTCATAACAGTTCATCCGCCACAGATCCCCCATAACAGTGCATCCGCCACAGATCCCCCATCAGCTACAGTGCCCCAGTAACAGTGTCAGCCACAGTGCCCCCGTAACAGTGTCAGCCACAGCGCCCCCGTAACAGTGTCAGCCACAGACCACCCCTGTAACAGTGTCAGCCACAGACCACCCCTGTAACAGTGTCATCCACAGACCCCCCCCCATAGCAGTGTCAGCCACAACCCCCCCGTAACAGTGTAAGCCACAGACCCCCCCATAACAGTGTCAGCCACAGCGCCCCATAACAGTGTCAGCCACAGCGCCCCGCATAACAGTGTCAGCCACAGCTCCCTCCCATAACAGTGTCAGCCACAGACCACCCCCATAACAATGTCAGCCACAGATCCCTCCCATAACGGTGCTATCCACAGATCCCCTATAACAGTGCCAGCCACAGATCTCTTAAAACAGTGTAATCCACAGATCCCCCATAACAGTGCCATCCACAGATCCCCCATAACAGTGTCAGCCACAGAACCCCCATTAGTGTCAGCCACAGATCCCGATAACAGTGTCAGCCACAGACCACCCCCATAACAGTGTCCGCCACAGACCCCCATAATAGTTTCAGCCACAGACCACCCCCACAACAGTGTCATCCACAGATTCCCTATAACAGTGCCATCCACAGATCCCCCATAACAGTGCAGCCACAGACCCCCATAGCGTCAGCCACAGACCCCCATAACAGTGTCAGCCACAGATCCCCCATAACAGTGTCAGCCACAGATCCCCCATAACAGTGTCATCCACAGATCCCCCATAACAGTGTCATCCACAGATCCCCCATAACAGTGCCATCCACAGATCCCCCATAACAGTGCCATCCACAGATCCCTCCCATAACAGTGCTATCCACAGATCCCCCATAACAGTGTCAGCCACAGACCCCCATAAGTGTCAGCCACAGACCCCCATTACAGTGTCAGCCACAGACCACCCCCATAACAGTTTCAGCCACAGACCACCCCCCATAACAGTGTCATCCACAGATTCCCCATAACAGTGCCATCCACAGATCCCCCATAACAGTGCAGACACAGACCCCCATAAGTGTCAGCCACAGATCCCCCATAAAAGTGTCAGTCACAGATCCCCCATAACAGTGTCATCCACAGATCCCCCATAACAGTGCCAGCCACAGATTCCCTATAACAGTGTCATTCACAGATCCCCATAACAGTGACATCCACAGATCCCCTATAACAGTGCCATCCCTCATAACAGTTCATCCACCACAGATCCCCCCCATAACAGTGCATCCGCCACAGATCCCCCCCATAACAGTGCATCGGCCACAGGCCCACCCCCATAACAGTGTGTTGGCCACAGACCCCGCTCACGCATAACAGTGCCAGCCACAGATCCCTTATAACAGTGTCATCCACAGATCCTCCATAACAGTGCCATCCACAGATCCCCCATAACAGTGTCAGCCACAGACCCCCATAAGTGTCAGCCACAGACCCCCATAACAGTGTCAGCCACAGACCACCCCCATAACAGTGTCAGCCACAGACCACCCCCATAACAGTTTCAGGCACAGACCACCCCCATAACAGTGTCAGCCACAGACCACCCCCATAACAGTGTCAGCCACAGACACCCATAACAGTTTCAGCCACAGACCACCCCCATAACAGTGTCATCCACATATTCCCTATAACAGTGCCATCCACAGATTCCCTATAACAGTGCCATCCACAGATCCTCCATAACAGTGCAGCCACAGACCCCCATAAGTGTCAGCCACAGATCCCCCATAACAGTGTCAGCCACAGATCCTCCATAACAGTGTCATCCACAGATCCCCCATAACATTGCCAGCCACAGATTCCCTATAACAGTGTCATTCACAGATCCCCCATAACAGTGCCATCCACAGATCCCCTATAACAGTGCCATCCCTCATAACAGTGCATCCGCCACAGATCCCCTCCATAACAGTGCAACGGCCACAGGCCCCCCCCCCCCACCATAACAGTGCGTCGGCCACAGACCCCCCCTCACGCATAACAGGGTGTCGGCCACAGATCCCCCCCCATAACAGGGCGTCGGCCACAGATCCCACCCCTATAACAGTGCATCGGCCACAGCCCCCCCCCCCCATAACAATGCGTCGGCCACAACCCCCCCCCATAACAGTGTGTCGGCCACAGAGCCCCCTAAACAGTGCGTTGGCCACAGACCCCCCATAACAGTGTGTCGGCCACAGTTCCCCCATAACAGTGCGTCGGCCACAGACCCCCCTCCCCCATAACAGTGCGTCGGCCACAGACCTCCCTCCCCCATAACAATGCGTCGGCCACAACCCCCCCATAACAGTGTGTCGGCCACAGAGCCCCCTAAACAGTGCGTTGGCCACAGACCCCCATAACAGTGTGTCGGCCACAGTTCCCCCCCATAACAGTGCGTCGGCCACAGACCCCCCTCCCCCATAACAGTGCGTCGGCCACAGACCTCCCTCCCCCATAACAGTGCGTCGGCCACAGATCCCCCTCCCCATGACAGTGCGTCGGCCACAGACCCCCCTACCAATGGACGTGCACACATAGGGATGAAAGGGGGCTTGAGCCCCTGCCCCCTTCATCACCTGTCCCTTTAAATGCCCTCAGCTCACTGACATTTTTTTTTTGAACTTTTTTTTTCATAATGCGCATTCGCTTGCCCCCACCTAGTTTAGATTCTGGCGCTCACTGTCCAGGTGTCCTGTGCGGCGCAGTAATCTTCTATCAAGTCCAGACCCGCCGGCAAGTCACGTGGTGCGGGCGGCGCGCACAGGCAGTCTTCTGAGCAGAGAAGAAGAGCTGCCTGGCTGTGTGCGTCCACCCGCCCTGCCCCTGCTGTCAAGACAAGCCACCTCGTCGCCTCACCGCCCGCCAGGAATCCGGATCCCAATGAAGCGAAGTGAGTCAGAGGAGGGAACAAAACAGTGACTCTTGAGGGAAGAATGATGTCGATGACAGTTTCCTGCTGTGTGTGCTTGTGCTGACTTGAGTGACTGGGTTGTATTGTTGTCTGACTCTGTTCTGGCTGCTGTGGGGGGCAGTGTGGGGACAAATTACTGTAGGGGGCAGTGTGGGGACAAATTACTGTAGGGGGCAGTGTGGCGAAAAATTACTGTGTGGGGTAGTGTGGGGACAAATTACTGTGTGGGGGAAACTACTTTGTGGGGGCAGTGTGGGGACAAAATACTGTGGGGAGCAGTGTGGGGACAAATTATTGTGGGGGGTAGTGTGGGGACAAATTACTGTGTGTGGGAAATTACTTTGTGGTGGCAGTGTGGGGACAAATTACCGTGTGGGGGCAGTGTGGGGACAAATTACTGTGGGGGCAGTGTGGGGACAAATTACTGTGGGGGGCAGTGTGGGGACAAATTACTGTGGGGGCAGTGTGGAGACAAATTACTGTGGGGGGCAGTGTGGGAGAAAAATTACTATGTGGGGCAGTGTGGGGACAAATTACTGTGTGGGAAACTACTTTGTGGGGGCAATTACTGTGTGGGGGCAGTGTGGGGACAAATTATTGTGGGGAGCAGTGTGGGGACGAATTATTGTGGGGGGTATTGTGGGGACAAATTACTGTGTGGAGGAAATTACTTTGTAGTGGCAGTGTGGGGGAAATTACTGTGTGGGAGCAATTACTGTGTGGGGGCAGTGTGGGGACAAATTACTGTGTGGGGGCAGTGTGGGGACAAATTACTGTGTGGGGCAGTTTGGGGACCAATTACTACGTGGGGGAAATTACTGTGTGGGGGAAATTACTGTGTGGGGCAAATTACTATGGGCTGTTTACTATGGGGGGGAGTGTGGGGGAAATTACTATATGGGGGTGTTGCTCTAGGGGAGGCACTGTAGGGGCAATTCAATTATTTATGTGGACACTATACAGGGAATACTACCTGGAGCACAATATAGGGTGTTATTACTAGTGTTGAGCGCGAATATTCGAAAAGCGAATTTTTTTAGCGAATATCGGCACTTCGCTAATTCGCGAATATTTCGAATATAGCGCTATAAATTCGCTATTTCGAATATTCGTTTTTTTTTTTTTTTTTTTTTTAGTTATATTTTTTTCTTTCCCTCTTCCCAACAGTAGTTCTTACCTGTCCTGAGGATTCCTGGCTTCCTGGCTGCTCTAGTCAGTGCCCATTGCCGCTTCTGCCGACTTCCGTGCTCATGGAGCGTCCCCATCCATGGGAGAATCTACATATACTAAAATGTACTGTCGGATTTGAGGAATTACGTTGAAATCGCAATGCGATTAATTCAAGTTATATTAATCGCATTGCGATTTTAACTTAGAGCTGAGTTTATAATGGGTCAGCTTGCTAGAATGAGCGAAGTTAACGAATTTGGAATATAGCAGCACTGCTAAGTTGAATTCGCAATGCGATTAATTTAACTTGAAGTAATCGCATTGCGATTTCAACTTGGCACTGCTAGTGCTATATTCCATATTACGTTAATTCTAGCCTATGTAAGAAAGCAGTGCTAAGTTGAAATCGCAATGCGATTACTTCAAAGTTAAATTAATCGCATTGCGAATTCAACTTAGCAGTGCTGCTATATTCCATATTCGTTAACTTCGTTCATTCTAGCAAGCTGACCCATTATAAACCCAGCTCTAAGTTGAAATCGCAATGCGATTAATATAACTTGAATTAATCGCATTGCGATTTCAGCGTAATTCCTCAAATCCGACAGTACATTTTAGTATATGGAGACGTTCCCATGGTGATGGGGACGCTCCATGAGCACAGAAGTTATGGTTGGCTTGGTAGAATTAGCGAATAGCGAATATGACGAATGTATTCGTCATATTCCTCAAAACGAATAACGAAGTATTCTACATCTTCGTTTTAGCAACCTATTCGTCAACCTCGCTAATTCTAGCAATCAAATAGGAAGGTTGACTATAGAGACAGCTGTGTTAAATTCGCTATGCGATTTTTTTTTTTTTAATAGAATAATTATATTGCTTGATATAATTATTATAATTATTCTATTTATTAAAAAAAAATGCATAGCGAAGTCAGCTACAGCTGTCTCTATAGTCAACCTTCTATTGATGCTAGAGTAGCGAGGTTGACGAGTAGGTAGCTAAAGCAGATGTAGAGCATCTCGTTATCTTCGTTTTGAGAATAGCAGAGCTACATTCGTCATATTAGTCATCCTCGCTAATTCTAGATATGAAAACCAATAGGAAAGTAGCCTTAAGTACAAATCGCAATATGCGATTATTTAAATCGCATGTTAATCGCGATAACTAGAAAAAATGACGAATATTCGATTTCGACGAATATGAAACGAATATTCATTCGAATATTCGCGAATTTCGTCGAAATCGAATATGGCACCTGCCGCTCATCACTAGTTATTACTGGGACACTCTGGGAGACATTATAGCTGCTGTGGACACAGGGATTTTTGGGGTAATTTATCAAACTAGTGTAAAGTAGAACTGGCTTAGTCGCCCATAGCAGCCAATCAGATTTCACCATTCATTTTTGACAGCTCTTTTGGAAATCCACTTGTCTTTTACACCAGTTTGATAAATGACCCCAATTATGTCTATAAGGATCACTATTTTTTCAGCAGTATAGTACCTGGAACATTGGGGAACACCATGGGCGCAGTATTGGGAGTGGCAGCAGGATGACATTGTCGGGACACCAGGATGGGGAGGGTGATGGAAACATTGAGAAATCTGACTGTGTCTGTATTACAAACTCAGTAGAGGCGAGATGTGACTGAAAGAATTTGCCATGGTGGTTTGGGTCAGACGAAGGAGAAGAGGAAAGTGAAGATCTACATGACAGGAGATGTCCCTGGATGTAAGAGGTATGTGGTCCATCCGCCGGCGGCAGCGCAATTTATTCACCGATACAATTTATTCAACAGTCTGCCCACTCACCAGTGCAGGGTTAGAGGGACAGGGTCCTTTAAGGCTAGCGCAGGGGCTGGACGTGCGTGGCGCATGTCTGCTACGTCATGTGACAAGTGCCCTTTTTTTTATTCAAGCCCCTGCCCTTCAAAATGTCTGTGCATGTCCCTGCCCCTCCCCCATAACAGTGCATCGGCCACAGATTCCCCCCTCCCCATAACAGCACTAATGTTCTAGCGCCCGTTATTGTAACGGGCCTAATGTCTAG
This sequence comes from Bufotes viridis, assembly GCA_033119425.1. NCBI lineage: Eukaryota > Metazoa > Chordata > Amphibia > Anura > Bufonidae > Bufotes > Bufotes viridis. The sequence goes on along the minus strand of CM065597.1, from coordinate 106,294,960 downwards.
TATATAATAATTTTCTTTTAAGGCTGGATTCCCACATTAGGGTAGCTGCTTTAGGGAAAAGAAGAAAGAAAATGAATAAATACTGTTCACTATTCTGTATTACACACATCACATCATAATCTAGACATGTTCTATATCCTTTTTTTTTCCTGATACTTCATACCCCTCCCCCCCTTGATAGTCACTTTTGCATTGCCAAAATCTGTTATCTCAGGAATGTGAGCCTAGCAGACGATATCGCTTTGTAAGGCTGGGGGAATGGGGTGCATACAATGCCTCTATCTATTTGTCTTTATCCCTTAGCAGGGGGGAGGTGGGGGGGGGGGTACTGTTCAATGTTCAACTTTTTTAAAATGTTCTTCAAACTCTTTCAACTTTTCACTGATACAAGACAACACTTCATCTTACCTGACAAACACCTCTTCTCACCCTCTGGAAAGCTGAACTACGTCAACAATGATATCTTTCTAACACCGTCATAGTCTTAGTGTTCGCCACATAGCTCTGGGCACACACTAGGTACAATATATTAACTGACCAGTTCCTTTCTGAACATTTAACACAAGTGTCTTTCTGATTGCCGTCATTCGGGTGCTGCTAGTGTCATACAGTAATATCCTTATATCCATCTTACAGATTTTGACTAGTTCAATGTTTTACCCATGGTCTCTTCTACAGGGTAGTGGATATTAAGGCAGAAAATGAGGAAGGCTAGTCTATTATGTACCAGGGGATGTATGAAGGGCTTCAGCCCTAACAAGTCTGTGCTATAGCCTGTCTGTCGGACCTCCTAAAGTATATCCCAGCTGTCTCACTCTCACTCTCACTGTGGACGGTTTGAGTTGGCACCAAGGGCAGTCTATAGGATCTCATCCCGCCTCTCTTTCTTGCTCCTATATCTCCTCTAAAGACTGGCCCTGGTGTATTCCCAAACTTTCACAGTCTATTTCCCCGCTGGCACTTATTTATGGCGCGTATATTTTTATCTCCTCTACCACTTCCTAATGGCGCATATATTTTTATCCCGACTACCACTTCCTTATGGCGGGTATATTTTTATCCCACTACCACTTCTTTATGACGTGTATATTTTTATCCCCACTACCACTTCCTTATGGCGCATATATTTTATTCCCTCTGTCCTACCAGCAGAACAGATGGGGTTAACCACCCCCATAGACTGGCAGGAACGGCGGAATGTTTAATGAGCCCAAGACTAATAACTCAATTTACCAATTAAGTATCTGCTTAAAAGGAAGAAGTCAACCCCCAGCCCACTGTGTTTTTCTGTCCTCCTGGACAGGTGTACTAAGCGGTTTGTTCCCCCTTTCTTATGGAAAGTGCGGGGAGCCTTCTTTTCGTTTGGGTAACAGCGTTGCCCTTTTCCTAGAGTACCTTGTCAGTTTGGCCGGCAGCTTATCTGCTGCCGGCCCACGCAGTGCGCCTGGCTGGGAGTATTTTGGCGGCGTCCTCGGTCCAGGATTCTCGGTCCCTATGCGCGCCATCTTCCCGGTGGTGACGGGGACTCACCTTTTGCGTCACCTACGGGTAATCCGGCCGCGATTTTTCACGGGCATGATTTTTCCGCATTTTATGCTTCTTCCTGTGGAGGATTTACTGGGGAAGGGTCGATTGGCTATCCCTCCCCTTCCACTTGTGATTTTTCCTCAGCTGCCTCAGGTCTGTTTTCTACCTTTCCTGCGTAGATAGGTGGTTTACAAATGTTTTATTTGTCCCTTTTTATCCTGCAGTGATGTCTTCTCCGCGGGATTTGGAAGGCAGGAAAGTGGATTCCAAGAGGAAGCATCTATCCTGCTACCATTGCAGCAGTCAATGGTTATTGTAAGCTGATCATACCTGCACTCGTGAGATCGCAGAAGCTAAACAGCTTAAGGGTGGGCTAATACCAGCTCGGAGACCGGTTTGGAATCCCTGGGTCTGTTGACTTGACTTAAACCAGATGTTACAGCTGCCGTTAGAGGATTCTGACCTCTAGTGAACCTACGTTGCAGGATATGTATCAATGGCTTTATTAGAGGAGTCATAGGCCTGCTGGATGGAAAGGCTTCCTATGGAGACCTCTGTCCTGGTAGAGAGGTCTCCTTAGTTTCTTCCTCCTTGAATGAGGAGAAGCTGACGTTGTGTTTTCTCCTGGAAAGACACAAAAGTTGCTCAAGTCCATCAGGTTGGGGGACCATGATGTTGACTGTGGGGAGCCTCCCGTTCCGCTACTCCAGGCACCTTGTGTCTTCAAAGCGGATGAGACCCTCCTCTCTGTCATGATATAGAGTGGAAAAAACCTGGAAAAGGTCGGTTTTAACAAAGAAGTTAAATCCATGTTCCCGATGGCTTAACCCTTGGTGGATTCATGGGGATCCATTCCCAAGGTGGACATGGCTATTGCCAAGTTGTCCAAGCGCACTCTTGTTCCTGCAGTTGATGGGTCTAGCTGCAGGACCCCCTTGCAGAGTGCACACTAAGATGGGGTGTTACCGCAGCTGTGGCTTCCGCTTCCACAGCCATAGCGGCTTTTGAAGTCTCTACGTTCCTCCGGTCTCGCCTGGATCAAATTCAAGTTGATGTGAACCAGAGGTTTTTTCCAGGACGACATACTGGCTGCTTTCAAGACCATCATGTGCGATACCGCACAGCTCCAGTTGAAGCTAGCGAGGAGCTTCCCCACTAGCAAAACAAGTCCTAGGAACGAGGCCAAACACAGATCCTTGCTCTTGAAGCTAAGCAGCAGGTCTGTTGCTCATGGGAGACCAAGTGCAGCTTTTGCACCCTGTGACAATACTATCAAATAAGGTCAGAGGCCTATATTTAGCATGGCCCTGGGATCGGCGGCCTGTATTCCATTTTGGCTCAAGCCTTGGGTTGCTGACAATTCCTCAAAATACAGCTTATATGGCCTTCCATTCGAGGCCCAACCGTTTGTTCAGTTCGGAGCTAGATGAGATCATGGAGGGCCTTTCAGACTAGAAGGTGAAGAGCCTTCCCCAGCAGTCCTTTCGAGGGCAGGGCAGACAAGACCGCGGTGGCAGGTCTGGCCAGCAAACAAGCTCTTGTAGTGACTGGAGAAGCACAGCGAAAGGGTTTGAGGTGCTCTCGTGGAGGAGCCAAGATGGAAAATCCACCTCCTGACTACGGGCCTCTTCGAGGCTCTTGGTTAATTCCTGTTACTCCTGCCATCCTGCCAATAAGCTTCCCCATTCCTAAGCTTTATGTACCCGTCGGAGTCGTCTCTCCCACTTCTGAGAAGAATGGATCCGAGAGATCTCGGATCCCTGGGTCCTGAATATCATTTCCAATGGTTATTTAGTCTCAGGTTTGTCAAGAGCAACCTTCTACAAGCTGCCAAGGAGGCAATCCTAGAGGCCTACATTCAGGACTACATTTGCAAAGGGGCTCTGGAGGAGGTTCCGGCAGGAGAACGGGGCCTAGGGATCTATTCACCAGTTTTCTGGTTCCCAAGGCTTCAGGAGATCTCCGGATGATTATCGATCTGAGATATTTCAATCGATTTATAAGGAAGGTGAAGTTTCGCATAGAAACCATCAGGTCAGTAGTTCACGTCGTCAATCCTGGAGATGTGATGGCAGCCCTGGACCTCAAGAATGCATATCTGCACATACCGATCCATCCTGGTTCCAGGAAGTATATCAGGATCACGGTCCAGGTGCCTGGTGTCGTCAGGCATCTTCTGTTTGTTGCCCTTCCCTTTGGCATTTCTTCTGCCCCTCACACTTTTACCAAGGTGGTGGTTCTGTGGTGGCGGCTTTGAGGCTTCAAGGACTGACCATCATTCCTTATCTGGACGACTGGCTTTGAAAGCCTCTGCTCTAGCGGTCCTAACCCAGCTTCTTCAGGTAACAATCTCCTTTCTGGTCCACCTAGGTTGGATCATCAGCTGAGTAGAAGTCGAGCGTGAGCCCGTCGACTTCAGTAAGATATCTAGGCTTCATAATCGACTCCACTGGGATGTCGCTCCAGTTGACTCCAGAAAGAAGATCCCGGGTTCAGAACACGGCAAGTTCCTTTCCGTTCCCGGCGAGTTCCAAACCGGACTCTCATGAAGATGTTGGGGCTCATATCAGCGTCTGCGGAAGCAGTCCTTTGGGCTCTATGGCACCTCCGCCCTCTACAGTTGGAGGTCCTCTCCTAATGGAATGGCAGCCCTGCTGGGCTCAAACTCCCTGTGCTCCCTGACTTGGCGAACTCGGTATTCCCTCAGATGGTGGTGCCATCTTTTAGGCAGGAAGTCTATGACCCAGCCAATCTAGGTCATATTGACTACGGATGCGTCCCAAGTAGGCTGGGACGCTCACCTAGAACGACACTCAGTTCACAGGACCTGGTTTCCTCAGGAGTGGCTTCTTTCATCAATCTCAGCGAGATTCAAGCTATCCGGCTAGCCCTCCTTCACTTAGCCCCTCAGATCCGGGGCAAAGCGGTGAAAGTCCAGTCAGACAATGTGACTGCGGTGCTTTACATCAACAAGCAGGGAGGCACGAGATCACTTCCCCTCCTGTCAGAGATCGGGGTGATTCTGGATTAGGCAGAGTTGTACCTTTCCCACTTATCTGCGATCCACATCCAAGGCTCCCTCAATATGATAGCGGATTGGCTGAGCGCGGTCTTCCCGTTGGTGGAGTGGTCTTTACATCCGGAGATATTCAAGCAGACAGTCCTCAAGTGGGTATGCCAGAGGTGGATCTCATGGCAACAAGGTTCAATGCCAAGGTGGAGAGGTTCTGCTCCCTTTACAGTGAGGACAACCCCTGGCATTAGACGCTCTGTCAATATCCTGGAGGTTCAGGCTGGCTTACATCTTCCCTCCTTTTCCATAAAACCGAGGGTATTGATGAAAATCCGTCAGGATCAGGCCTCGGTGATAGCATTCATACTGTTTTGGCGAAGAGATCCTGGTTTACCTAGCTCACCCAGTTGAGTCGAGGACAATATTGGAGGCTCCCCACAGCAGACCCTGGTGTCGTGGGACACTCACCTCTGCTCAGATCTGCACAGATTCAACCTGACAGCCTGGAGGTTGATCAGTCCCTTCCCAGAATAGAAGGGCTTTTAGAGTCGGTCCTGAGAACGCTATCTCATTCTAGGCGGATTCTACCAAGAGAGCCTACTCTTGTATTATGAGATATTCTCATCCTGTTGTACCGCAACTGAGGTCGCGTCTGCAGATCCGCCTCTCCGCTATCCTTCAGTTCCTGCAAGGCGGCCTTGATAGAGGCCTTGCCTCTACTCTGAAGGTCCAAGTTTCAGCCATCTCAGCATGCCTTAACAAGTTTTTCTCAGGACCCGCTGATCAAACAGTTCCTTAAAGGAGCTGAAAGATTAAAGCCTACAGTACTGAGACCCCTTTTTTTCAATGGGTTTTCAGTAGTTCTCAGGGGTTAGCATCTCCCCCTTTGAACCGTTAGAGGAGGTGGACATCAAGTTCATCACTTGGAAGTTTGTGTTTCTCCTTGCAGTGACTTTGGCCAAGAGGGTCTCTGAGCTTCAAGCTCTCTCAGCACATGAGCCCTATACCATTTTCTTACATGACCGGGACCTTCTTAGATTCCTCCCGTATTGTAGGCCTAAAGTTCCTTCCTTCAGAACATCAACCAGGTGATATTCCTCCCGGTTCTGTAGACATCTACCACCTCCTCCCAGGAACCTGCTAGACATCCTCTGGATGTCTCGAGATGTCTCCGGATCTATGTGGATAGATCAAGGAGTTCAAGAAATATGAGAATCTGCTAATCCTGTTGCCGGTAAGTTTAAAGGCTGTAAGGCATCCAAACTTTCCATCAGTCGGTGGATTGAGGAGGCTAATAAGGAATCCTTTGTTTCACAATCTCTGGACCCGCTGGGATTACGTGAAGGCCACTCTACTAGAGTTGTGGCTACTTCTTTTGCCGAGGAGGAGTCTACTGCCTCTCAACATGATTTGCAAGTCTGCCTCCTGGAGCTCTGAATCGACATTCATCTCCCAGTCATCTCTGCCAGTCTAGCTGAGTTTTCGGCCTTTGGGCAGACTTTTCTTAGTTCTGCCAGGCAGGAACGCCCTCCTAGGGGTTTCTTCTTGCTATCTCCCCATCTGTGCTGCTGGTAGGACGTAAGGGAATCGTTAATTTCTAACGATAATTTGTTTCCCTTAGTCCTAACAGCAGCTTCTCAATTCCCACCCTAGTAAGTCTAGTTTTTCTTGCTATAAACACAGTGGGCTGGGGGTTGACTTCCTCCTTTTAAGGAGATACTTAATTGTTAAATTGAGTTATTAGTCTTGGGCTCATTAAACATTCCGCCGGTCCTGCCAGTCCATGGGGGGTGGATTAACCCCATCTCTGTGCTGCTGTTGGGACTAAGGGAATACAAATTATCGTTAGAAATTAGCGATTCCCGCTACCACTTTCTTGTGGCGCGTATATTTTATCCCAACACTCTCTCATAAACCAGAGACAGTCTTACTACTTATCTTCTGGCAAGGACTCTTTGTGTCTCCCTTCAATCTAGACTCTGAGCAAGTACATTTACTTGTCTTTGGTGGCCTTCAACAGCCGGACAGAGACTACGACCCCAACGAATCACAACACAGGGATACACAGGTAAGGAACCAATATATAGAATCTCTTACCGTGTTCGGAGGTGATCAGGCTCCGTCCCGTCATTGATTCAGATAGTGTCGGGGTCCCTCTCCAGTTGGCTGGTTGTCAGTCACAACTCACAGTCCTGTTTCGGGCACTCAAACTGGTTTGGATTTGGTCAATCTCAGGCCGTATCTGTGCTGATCTGCCGTTGAGCCTAATTAATGAAATACGTGCATGCTCCACAGATCCCCCATAACAGTGCTAGCCACAGACCCCCATACAGCGTCAGCCACAGACCCCCACGTAACGTGTCAGCCACAGACCATCCCCATAACAGTGTCAGCCACAGACCCCCATAGCAGTGTCAGCACACAGATCCCCATAACAGTGTCATCCACAGATCCCCCATAACAGTGCCATCTACAGATCCCCTATAACAGTGCCATCCACAGATCCCTCATAACAGTGCCATCCACGGATCTCCCCATAACAGTGTCAGCCACAGACCCTCATAACAGTGTCAGCCACAGACCCCCATAACAGTGTCAGCCACAGACCACCCCCATAACAGTGTCAGCCACAGACCACCCCCATAACAGTGTCATCCACAGATCCCCATAGCAGTGCCACCACAGATCCCCATAACAGTGCAGACTACAGACCTCCCCATAACAGTGTCAGCCACAGATCCCCCATAACAGTGTCAGTCACAGATCCCCCATAACAGTGTCAGCCACAGATCCCCCATAACAGTGCCAGCCACAGATTCCCTATAACAGTGTCATTCACAGATCCCCCATAACAGTGACATCCACAGATTCCCTATAACAGTGCCATCCTGGACCATAACAGTGTCATCAGCCACAGATCCCCCATAACAGTGCATCCACACAGATCCCCACATCAGCTACAGTGCCCCGTAACAGTGTCAGCCACAGATGCCCACGTAACAGTGTCAGCCACAGCGCCCCCGTAACAGTGTCAGCCACAGACCACCCTGTAACAGTGTCAGCCACAGACCACCCCTGTAACAGTGTCATCCACAGACCCCCCATAGCAGTGTCAGCCACAGACCCCCGTAACAGTGTAAGCCACAGACCCCCATAACAGTGTCAGCCACAGACGCCCCATAACAGTGTCAGCCACAGCGCCCGCATAACAGTGTCAGCCACAGCTCCCTCCCATAACAGTGTCAGCCACAGACCACCCCCATAACAATGTCAGCCACAGATCCCTCCCATAACGGTGCTATCCACAGATCCCCCTATAACAGTGCCAGCCACAGATCTCTTAAAACAGTGTAATCCACTAGATCCCCCATAACAGTGCCATCCACAGATCCCCCATAACAGTGTCAGCCACAGAACCCCCATTAGTGTCAGCCACAGATCCCGATAACAGTGTCAGCCACAGACCACCCCCATAACAGTGTCAGCCACAGACCCCCATAATAGTTTCAGCCACAGACCACCCCCACAACAGTGTCATCCACAGATTCCCTATAACAGTGCCATCCACAGATCCCCATAACAGTGCAGCCACAGACCCCCATAGCGTCAGCCACAGACCCCCATAACAGTGTCAGCCACAGATCCCCCATAACAGTGTCAGCCACAGATCCCCCATAACAGTGTCATCCACAGATCCCCCATAACAGTGTCATCCACAGATCCCCCATAACAGTGCCATCCACAGATCCCCATAACAGTGCCATCCACAGATCCCTCCCATAACAGTGCTATCCACAGATCCCCCATAACAGTGTCAGCCACAGACCCCCATAAGTGTCAGCCACAGACCCCCATTACAGTGTCAGCCACAGACCACCCCCATAACAGTTTCAGCCACAGACCACCCCCATAACAGTGTCATCCACAGATTCCCCATAACAGTGCCATCCACAGATCCCCATAACAGTGCAGACACAGACCCCCATAAGTGTCAGCCACAGATCCCCCATAACAGTGTCAGTCACAGATCCCCCATAACAGTGTCATCCACAGATCCCCCATAACAGTGCCAGCCACAGATTCCCTATAACAGTGTCATTCACAGATCCCCCATAACAGTGACATCCACAGATCCCCTATAACAGTGCCATCCCTCATAACAGTTCATCCACCACAGATCCCCCATAACAGTGCATCCGCACAGATCCCCCCATAACAGTGCATCGGCCACAGGCCCACCCCATAACAGTGTGTTGGCCACAGACCCCGCTCACGCATAACAGTGCCAGCCACAGATCCCTTATAACAGTGTCATCCACAGATCCTCCATAACAGTGCCATCCACAGATCCCCCATAACAGTGTCAGCCACAGACCCCCATAAGTGTCAGCCACAGACCCCCATAACAGTGTCAGCCACAGACCACCCCCATAACAGTGTCAGCCACAGACCACCCCATAACAGTTTCAGGCACAGACCACCCCCATAACAGTGTCAGCCACAGACCACCCCCATAACAGTGTCAGCCACAGACACCCATAACAGTTTCAGCCACAGACCACCCCCATAACAGTGTCATCCACATATTCCCTATAACAGTGCCATCCACAGATTCCCTATAACAGTGCCATCCACAGATCCTCCATAACAGTGCAGCCACAGACCCCCATAAGTGTCAGCCACAGATCCCCCATAACAGTGTCAGCCACAGATCCTCCATAACAGTGTCATCCACAGATCCCCATAACATTGCCAGCCACAGATTCCCTATAACAGTGTCATTCACAGATCCCCCATAACAGTGCCATCCACAGATCCCTATAACAGTGCCATCCCTCATAACAGTGCATCCGCCACAGATCCCTCCATAACAGTGCAGCGGCCACAGGCCCCCCACCATAACAGTGCGTCGGCCACAGACCCCCCTCACGCATAACAGGGTGTCGGCCACAGATCCCCCATAACAGGCGTCGGCCACAGATCCCACCCCTATAACAGTGCATCGGCCACAGCCCCCATAACAATGCGTCGGCCACAACCCCCCATAACAGTGTGTCGGCCACAGAGCCCCCTAAACAGTGCGTTGGCCACAGACCCCCCATAACAGTGTGTCGGCCACAGTTCCCCCATAACAGTGCGTCGGCTACAGACCCCCTCCCCATAACAGTGCGTCGGCCACAGACCTCCCTCCCCATAACAATGCGTCGGCCACAACCCCCCCATAACAGTGTGTCGGCCACAGAGCCCTAAACAGTGCGTTGGCCACAGACCCCCATAACAGTGTGTCGGCCACAGTTCCCCCCATAACAGTGCGTCGGCCACAGACCCCCCTCCCCCATAACAGTGCGTCGGCCACAGACCTCCCTCCCCCATAACAGTGCGTCGGCCACAGTCCCCCTCCCCATGACAGTGCGTCGGCCACAGACCCCCTACCAATGGACGTGCACACATAGGGATGAAAGGGGCTTGAGCCCCTGCCCCTTCATCACCTGTCCCTTTAAATGCCCTCAGCTCACTGACATTTTTTTGAACTTTTTTTCATAATGCGCATTCGCTTGCCCCCACCTAGTTTAGATTCTGGCGCTCACTGTCAGGTGTCCTGTGCTGGCGCAGTAATCTTCTATCAAGTCCAGACCCGCCGGCAAGTCACGTGGTGCGGGCGGCGCGCTGAGCAGTCTTCTGAGCAGAGAAGAAGAGCTGCCTGGCTGTGTGCGTCCACCCGCCCTGCCCCTGCTGTCAAGACAAGCCACCTCGTCGCCTCACCGCCCGCCAGGAATCCGGATCCCAATGAAGCGAAGTGAGTCAGAGGAGGGAACAAAACAGTGACTCTTGAGGGAAGAATGATGTCGATGACAGTTTCCTGCTGTGTGTGCTTGTGCTGACTTGAGTGACTGGGTTGTATTGTTGTCTGACTCTGTTCTGGCTGCTGTGGGGGGCAGTGTGGGGACAAATTACTGTAGGGGCAGTGTGGGGACAAATTACTGTAGGGGGCAGTGTGGCGAAAAATTACTGTGTGGGGTAGTGTGGGGACAAATTACTGTGTGGGGAAACTACTTTGTGGGGGCAGTGTGGGGACAAAATACTGTGGGGAGCAGTGTGGGGACAAATTATTGTGGGGGTAGTGTGGGGACAAATTACTGTGTGTGGGAAATTACTTTGTGGTGGCAGTGTGGGGACAAATTCACCGTGTGGGGGCAGTGTGGGGACAAATTACTGTGGGGGCAGTGTGGGGACAAATTACTGTGGGGGGCAGTGTGGGGACAAATTACTGTGGGGGCAGTGTGAGACAAATTACTGTGGGGGGCAGTGTGGAGAAAAATTACTATGTGGGGCAGTGTGGGGACAAATTACTGTGTGGGAAACTACTTTGTGGGGGCAATTACTGTGTGGGGGCAGTGTGGGGACAAATTATTGTGGGGAGCAGTGTGAGGACGAATTATTGTGGGGGTATTGTGGGGACAAATTACTGTGTGGAGGAAATTACTTTGTAGTGGCAGTGTGGGGAAATTACTGTGTGGGAGCAATTGCTGTGTGGGGGCAGTGTGGGGACAAATTACTGTGTGGGGGCAGTGTGGGGACAAATTACTGTGTGGGGCAGTTTGGGGACCAATTACTACGTGGGGAAATTACTGTGTGGAAATTACTGTGTGGGGCAAATTACTATGGGCTGTTTACTATGGGGGAGTGTGGGGAAATTACTATATGGGGGTGTTGCTCTAGGGGAGGCACTGTAGGGGCAATTCAATTATTTATGTGGACACTATACAGGGAATACTACCTGGAGCACAATATAGGGTGTTATTACTAGTGTTGGCGCGAATATTCGAGCGAATTTTTAGCGAATATCGGCACTCGCTAATTAGCGAATATTTCGAATATAGCGCTATAAATTCGCTATTTCGAATATTCGTTTTTTTTTTTTTAGTTATATTTTTTCTTTCCCTCTTCCCAACAGTAGTTCTTACCTGTCCTGAGGATTCCTGGCTTCCTGGCTGCTCTAGTCAGTGCCCATTGCCGCTTCTGCCGACTTCCGTGCTCATGGAGCGTCCCCATCCATGGGAGAATCTACATATACTAAAATGTACTGTCGGATTTGAGGAATTACGTTGAAATCGCAATGCGATTAATTCAAGTTATATTAATCGCATTGCGATTTTAACTTAGAGCTGAGTTTATAATGGGTCAGCTTGCTAGAATGAACGAAGTTAACGAATTTGGAATATAGCAGCACTGCTAAGTTGAATTCGCAATGCGATTAATTTAACTTGAAGTAATCGCATTGCGATTTCAACTTGGCACTGCTAGTGCTATATTCCATATTCGTTAATTCTAGCCTATGTAAGAAAGCAGTGCTAAGTTGAAATCGCAATGCGATTACTTCAAGATTAAATTAATCGCATTGCGAATTCAACTTAGCAGTGCTGCTATATTCCATATTCGTTAACTTCGTTCATTCTAGCAAGCTGACCCATTATAAACCCAGCTCTAAGTTGAAATCGCAATGCGATTAATATAACTTGAATTAATCGCATTGCGATTTCAACGTAATTCCTCAAATCCGACAGTACATTTTTAGTATATGGAGACGTTCCCATGGTGATGGGGACGCTCCATGAGCACAGAAGTTATGGTTGGCTTGGTAGAATTAGCGAATAGCGAATATGGCGAATGTATTCGTCATATTCCTCAAAACGAATAACGAAGTATTCTACATCTTCGTTTTAGCAACCTATTCGTCAACCTCGCTAATTCTAGCAATCAAATAGGAAGGTTGACTATAGAGACAGCTGTGTTAAATTCGCTATGCGATTTTTTTTTTTTAATAGAATAATTATATTACTTGATATAATTATTATAATTATTCTATTTATTAAAAAAAAAAATCGCATAGCGAATGCTACAACTGTCTCTATAGTCAACCTTCTATTGATTGCTAGAATTAGCGAGGTTGACGAATAGGTAGCTAAAGCGAAGATGTAGAATACTTCGTTATCTTCGTTTTGAGGAATAGACGAATACATTCGTCATATTCGTCATCCTCGCTAATTCTAGATATGAAACCAATAGGAAAGTAGCCTTAAGTACAAATCGCAATATGCGATTATTTAAATCGCATGTTAATCGCGATAACTAGAAAAATGACGAATATTCGATTTCGACGAATATGAAACGAATATTCATTCGAATATTCGCGAATTTCGTCGAAATCGAATATGGCACCTGCCGCTCATCACTAGTTATTACTGGGACACTCTGGGAGACATTATAGCTGCTGTGGACACAGGGATTTTTGGGGTAATTTATCAAACTAGTGTAAAGTAGAACTGGCTTAGTCGCCCATAGCAGCCAATCAGATTTCACCATTCATTTTTGACAGCTCTTTTGGAAATCCACTTGTCTTTTACACCAGTTTGATAAATGACCCCAATTATGTCTATAAGGATCACTATTTTTTTCAGCAGTATAGTACCTGGAACATTGGGGAACACCATGGGCGCAGTATTGGGAGTGGCAGCAGGATGACATTGTCGGGACACCAGGATGGGGAGGGTGATGGAAACATTGAGAAATCTGACTGTGTCTGTATTACAAACTCAGTAGAGGCGAGATGTGACTGAAAGAATTTGCCATGGTGGTTTGGGTCAGACGAAGGAGAAGAGGAAAGTGAAGATCTACATGACAGGAGATGTCCCTGGATGTAAGAGGTATGTGGTCCATCCCGCCGGCGGCAGCGCAATTTATTCACCGATACAATTTATTCAACAGTCTGCCCACTCACCAGTGCAGGGTTAGAGGGACAGGGTCCTTTAAGGCTAGCGCAGGGGCTGGACGTGCGTGACGCATGTCTGCTACGTCATGTGACAAGTGCCCTTTTTTTTTATTCAAGCCCCTGCCCTTCAAAATGTCTGTGCATGTCCCTGCCCCTCCCCCATAACAGTGCATCGGCCACAGATTCCCCCCCCCCCCTCCCCATAACAGCACTAATGTTCTAGCGCCCGTTATTGTAACGGGCCTAATGTCTAGTATATAATAATTTTCTTTTAAGGCTGGATTCCCACATTAGGGTAGCTGCTTTAGGGAAAAGAAGAAAGAAAATGAATAAATACTGTTCACTATTCTGTATTACACACATCACATCATAATCTAGACATGTTCTATATCCTTTTTTTCCTGATACTTCATACCCCTCCCCTTGATAGTCACTTTTGCATTGCCAAAATCTGTTATCTCAGGAATGTGAGCCTAGCAGGCGATATCGCTTTGTAAGGCTGGGGGAATGGGGTGCATGCAATGCCTCTATCTATTTGTCTTTATCCCTTAGCAGGGGAGGTGGGGGGTACTGTTCAATGTTCAACTTTTTAAAATGTTCTTCAAACTCTTTCAACTTTTCACTGATACAAGACAACACTTCATCTTACCTGACAAACACCTCTTCTCACCCTCTGGAAAGCTGAACTACGTCAACAATGATATCTTTCTAACACCGTCATAGTCTTAGTGTTCGCCACATAGCTCTGGGCACACACTAGGTACAATATATTAACTGACCAGTTCCTTTCTGAACATTTAACACAAGTGTCTTTCTGATTGCCGTCATTCGGTGCTGCTAGTGTCATACAGTAATATCCTTATATCCATCTTACAGATTTTGACTAGTTCAATGTTTTACCCATGGTCTCTTCTACAGGGTAGTGGATATTAAGGCAGAAAATGAGGAAGGCTAGTCTATTATGTACCAGGGGATGTATGAAGGGCTTCAGCCCTAACAAGTCTGTGCTATAGCCTGTCTGTCGGACCTCCTAAAGTATATCCCAGCTGTCTCACTCTCACTCTCACTGTGGACGGTTTGAGTTGGCACCAAGGGCAGTCTATAGGATCTCATCCCGCCTCTCTTTCTTGCTCCTATATCTCCTCTAAAGACTGGCCCTGGTGTATTCCCAAACTTTCACAGTCTATTTCCCCGCTGGCACTTATTTATGGCGCGTATATTTTTATCTCCTCTACCACTTCCTAATGGCGCATATATTTTTATCCCGACTACCACTTCCTTATGGCGGGTATATTTTTATCCCCGCTACCACTTCTTTATGACGTGTATATTTTTATCCCCACTACCACTTCCTTATGGCGCATATATTTTATTCCCTCTGTCCTACCAGCAGAACAGATGGGGTTAACCACCCCCCATAGACTGGCAGGAACGGCGGAATGTTTAATGAGCCCAAGACTAATAACTCAATTTACCAATTAAGTATCTGCTTAAAAGGAAGAAGTCAACCCCCAGCCCACTGTGTTTTTTTCTGTCCTCCTGGACAGGTGTACTAGGCGGTTTGTTCCCCCCTTTCTTATGGAAAGTGCGGGGAGCCTTCTTTTCGTTTGGGTAACAGCGTTGCCCTTTTCCTAGGTACCTTGTCAGTTTGGCCGGCAGCTTATCTGCTGCCGGCCCCGCGCAGTTGCGCCTGGCTGGGGTATTTTGGCGGCGTCCTCGGTCCAGGATTCTCGGTCCCTATGCGCCGCCATCTTCCGGTGGTGACGCGGGGACTCACCTTTTGCGTCACCTACGGGTAATCCGGCCGCGATTTTTTCACGGGCATGATTTTTCCGCATTTTATGCTTCTTCCTGTGGAGGATTTACTGGGGGAAGGGTCGATTGGCTATCCCTCCCCTTCCACTTGTGATTTTTTTCCTCAGCTGCCTCCGGTCTGTTTTTCTACCTTTCCTGCGTAGATAGGTGGTTTACAAATGTTTTATTTGTCCCTTTTTATCCTGCAGTGATGTCTTCTCCGCGGGATTTGGAAGGCAGGAAAGTGGATTCCAAGAGGAAGCATCTATCCTGCTACCATTGCAGCAGTCAATGGTTATTGTAAGCTGATCATACCTGCACTCGTGAGATCGCAGAAGCTAAACAGCTTAAGGGTGGGCTAATACCAGCTTCGGAGACCGGTTTGGAATCCCTGGGTCTGTTGACTTGACTTAAACCAGATGTTACAGCTGCCGTTAGAGGATTCTGACCTCTAGTGAACCTACGTTGCAGGATATGTATCAATGGCTTTATTAGAGGAGTCATAGGCCTGCTGGATGGAAAGGCTTCCTATGGAGACCTCTGTCCTGGTAGAGAGGTCTCCTTAGTTTCTTCCTCCTTGAATGAGGAGAAGCTGACGTTGTGTTTTCTCCCCTGGAAAGACACAAAAGTTGCTCAAGTCCATCAGGTTGGGGGACCATGATGTTGACTGTGGGGAGCCTCCCGTTCCCGCTACTCAGGCACCTTGTGTCTTCAAAGCGGATGAGACCCTCCTCTCTGTCATGATATAGAGTGGAAAAAACCTGGAAAAGGTCCGGTTTTAACAAAGAAGTTAAATCCATGTTCCCGATGGCTTAACCCTTGGTGGATTCATGGGGATCCATTCCCAAGGTGGACATGGCTATTGCCAAGTTGTCCAAGCGCACTCTTGTTCCTGCAGTTGATGGGTCTAGCTGCAGGACCCCCTTGCAGAGTGCACACTAAGATGGGGTGTTACCGCAGCTGTGGCTTCCGCTTCCACAGCCATAGCGGCTTTTGAAGTCTCTACGTTCCTCCGGTCTCGCCTGGATCAAATTCAAGTTGATGTGAACCAGAGGTTTTTTTTCCAGGACGACATACTGGCTGCTTTCAAGACCATCATGTGCGATACCGCACAGCTCCAGTTGAAGCTAGCGAGGGAGCTTCCCCACTAGCAAAACAAGTCCTAGGAACGAGGCCAAACACAGATCCTTGCTCTTGAAGCTAAGCAGCAGGTCTGTTGCTCATGGGAGACCAAGTGCAGCTTTTGCACCCTGTGACAATACTATCAAATAAGGTCAGAGGCCTATATTTAGCATGGCCCTGGGATCGGCGGCCTGTATTCCATTTTGGCTCAAGCCTTGGGTTGCTGACAATTCCTCAAAATACAGCTTATATGGCCTTCCATTCGAGCCCAACCGTTTGTTCAGTTCGGAGCTAGATGAGATCATGGAGGGCCTTTCAGACTAGAAGGTGAAGAGCCTTCCCCAGCAGTCCTTTCGAGGGCAGGGCAGACAAGACCGCGGTGGCAGGTCTGGCCAGCAAACAAGCTCTTGTAGTGACTGGAGAAGCACAGCGAAAGGGTTTGAGGTGCTCTCGTGGAGGAGCCAAAGATGGAAAATCCACCTCCTGACTACGGGCCTCTTCGAGGCTCTTGGTTAATTCCTGTTACTCCTGCCATCCTGCCAATAAGCTTCCCCATTCCTAAGCTTTATGTACCCGTCGGGAGTCGTCTCTCCCACTTCTGAGAAGAATGGATCCGAGAGATCTCGGATCCCTGGGTCCTGAATATCATTTCCAATGGTTATTTAGTCTCAGGTTTGTCAAGAGCAACCTTCTACAAGCTGCCAAGGAGGCAATCCTAGAGGCCTACATTCAGGACTACATTTGCAAAGGGGCTCTGGAGGAGGTCCGGCAGGAGAACGGGGCCTAGGGATCTATTCACCAGTTTTTCTGGTTCCCAAGGCTTCAGGAGATCTCCGGATGATTATCGATCTGAGATATTTCAATCGATTTATAAGGAAGGTGAAGTTTCGCATAGAAACCATCAGGTCAGTAGTTCACGTCGTCAATCCTGGAGATGTGATGGCAACCCTGGACCTCAAGAATGCATATCTGCACATACCGATCCATCCTGGTTCCAGGAAGTATATCAGGATCACGGTCCAGGTGCCTGGTGTCGTCAGGCATCTTCTGTTTGTTGCCCTTCCCTTTGGCATTTCTTCTGCCCCTCACACTTTTACCAAGGTGGTGGTTCTGTGGTGGCGGCTTTGAGGCTTCAAGGACTGACCATCATTCCTTATCTGGACGACTGGCTTTGAAAGCCTCTGCTCTAGCGGTCCTAACCCAGCTTCTTCAGGTAACAATCTCCTTTCTGGTCCACCTAGGTTGGATCATCAGCTGGTAGAAGTCGAACGTGAGCCCGTCGACTTCAGTAAGATATCTAGGCTTCATAATCGACTCCACTGGGATGTCGCTCCAGTTGACTCCAGAAAGAAGATCCCGGGTTCAGAACACGGCAAGTTCCTTTCCGTTCCCCGGCGAGTTCCAAACCGGACTCTCATGAAGATGTTGGGGCTCATATCAGCGTCTGCGGAAGCAGTCCTTTGGGCTCTATGGCACCTCCGCCCTCTACAGTTGGAGGTCCTCTCCTAATGGAATGGCAGCCCTGCTGGGCTAAACTCCCTGTGCTCCCTGACTTGGCGAATTCGGTATTCCCTCAGATGGTGGTGCCATCTTTTAGACGGGAAGTCTATGACCCAGCCAATCTAGGTCATATTGACTACGGATGCGTCCCAAGTAGGCTGGGACGCTCACCTAGACGACACTCCAGTTCACAGGACCTGGTTTCCTCAGGAGTGGCTTCTTTCATCCAATCTCCGCGAGATTCAAGCTATCCGGCTAGCCCTCCTTCACTTAGCCCCTCAGATCCGGGGCAAAGCGGTGAAAGTCCAGTCAGACAATGTGACTGCGGTACTTTACATCAACAAGCAGGGAGGCACGAGATCACTTCCCCTCCTGTCAGAGATCGGGGTGATTCTGGATTAGGCAGAGTTGTACCTTTCCCACTTATCTGCGATCCACATCCAAGGCTCCCTCAATATGATAGCGGATTGGCTGAGCCGCGGTCTTCCGTTGGTGGAGTGGTCTTTACATCCGGAGATATTCAAGCAGACAGTCCTCAAGTGGGTATGCCAGAGGTGGATCTCATGGCAACAAGGTTCAATGCCAAGGTGGAGAGGTTCTGCTCCCTTTACAGTGAGGACAACCCCCTGGCATTAGACGCTCTGTCAATATCCTGGAGGTTCAGGCTGGCTTACATCTTCCCTCCCTTTTCCATAAAACCGAGGGTATTGATGAAAATCCGTCAGGATCAGGCCTCGGTGATAGCATTCATACTGTTTTGGCCGAAGAGATCCTGGTTTACCTAGCTCACCCAGTTGAGTCGAGGACAATATTGGAGGCTCCCCCCACAGCAGACCCTGGTGTCGTGGGACACTCACCTCTGCTCAGATCTGCACAGATTCAACCTGACAGCCTGGAGGTTGATCAGTCCCTTCCCAGAATAGAAGGGCTTTTAGAGTCGGTCCTGAGAACGCTATCTCATTCTAGAGCGGATTCTACCAAGAGAGCCTACTCTTGTATTATGAGGATATTCTCATCCTGTTGTACCGCAACTGAGGTCGCGTCTGCAGATCCGCGCCTCTCCGCTATCCTTCAGTTCCTGCAAGACGGCCTTGATAGAGGCCTTGCCTTTCTACTCTGAAGGTCCAAGTTTCAGCCATCTCAGCATGCCTTAACAAGTTTTTTTCTCAGGACCCGCTGATCAAACAGTTCCTTAAAGGAGCTGAAAGATTAAAGCCTACAGTACTGAGACCCCTTTTTTTCAATGGGTTTTCAGTAGTTCTCAGGGGTTAGCATCTCCCCCTTTGAACCGTTAGAGGAGGTGGACATCAAGTTCATCACTTGGAAGTTTGTGTTTCTCCTTGCAGTGACTTTGGCCAAGAGGGTCTCTGAGCTTCAAGCTCTCTCAGCACATGAGCCCTATACCATTTTCTTACATGACCGGGACCTTCTTAGATTCCTCCCGTATTGTAGGCCTAAAGTTCCTTCCTTCCAGAACATCAACCAGGTGATATTCCTCCCGGTTCTGTCGACATCTACCACCTCCTCCCAGGAACCTGCTAGACATCCTCTGGATGTCTCGAGATGTCTCCGGATCTATGTGGATAGATCAAGGAGTTCAAGAAATATGAGAATCTGCTAATCCTGTTGCCGGTAAGTTTAAAGGCTGTAAGGCATCCAAACTTTCCATCAGTCGGTGGATTGAGGAGGCTAATAAGGAATCCTTTGTTTCCACAATCTCTGGACCCGCTGGGATTCGTGAAGGCCCACTCTACTAGAGTTGTGGCTACTTCTTTTGCCGAGAGGAGTCTACTGCCTCTCAACATGATTTGCAAGTCTGCCTCCTGGAGCTCTGAATCGACATTCATCTCCCAGTCATCTCTGCCAGTCTAGCTGAGTTTTCGGCCTTTGGGCAGACTTTTCTTAGTTCTGCCAGGCAGGAACGCCCTCCCTAGGGGTTTCTTCTTGCTATCTCCCCATCTGTGCTGCTGGTAGGACGTAAGGGAATCGTTAATTTCTAACGATAATTTGTTTTCCCTTAGTCCTAACAGCAGCACACAAATTTCCCACCCTAGTAAGTCTAGTTTTTTTCTTGCTATAAACACAGTGGGCTGGGGGTTGACTTCCTCCTTTTAAGGAGATACTTAATTGTTAAATTGAGTTATTAGTCTTGGGCTCATTAAACATTCCGCCGGTCCTGCCAGTCCATGGGGGGTGGTTAACCCCATCTGTGCTGCTGTTAGGACTAAGGGAATACAAATTATCGTTAGAAATTAACGATTCCCGCTACCACTTTCTTGTGGCGCGTATATTTTTATCCCAACACTCTCTCATAAACCAGAGACAGTCTTACTACTTATCTTCTGGCAAGGACTCTTTGTGTCTCCCTTCAATCTAGACTCTGAGCAAGTACATTTACTTGTCTTTGGTGGCCTTCAACAGCCGGACAAGACTACGACCCCAACGAATCACAACACAGGGATACACAGGTAAGGAACCAATATATAGAATCTCTTACCGTGTTCGGAGGTGATCAGGCTCCGTCCCCGTCATTGATTCAGATAGTGTCGGGGTCCCTCTCAGTTGGCTGGTTGTCAGTCACAACTCACAGTCCCTGTTTCGGGCACCAAACTGATTTGGATTTGGTCAATCTCAGACCGTATGTGCTGATCTGCCGTTGAGCCTAATTAATGAAATACGTGCATGCTGGAAGAATAAACTGACACTCTGTTCAGTTGGAATGCTTCCAAGATTCTCTCTTTTAAAAGGATGGGCTGATGCCTTATATAGGACACACAACATAGGTTTACATAGGCAATGTGTTATAGTACATTAGGCAGTTCATGATTGGCTGGTTCTATATAAGGTGGTCTTCCCTTCCCAGGAATCTTGTTTTGTGTACACAAGGTGCAGTCCCAGATGGAGGAGTTATCTTAGTCTCTGTGAACTTTACTCGATGGAAGGGGGAGAGAAGGAGCTGGCAGCCATTTTAAGTAAAGAATGTATAACAAGTGAAAATGAGCATTTTATAATTCCCTCACAGTCTCCCACAAGTCCACCACTTGGAAAGGAAGGGACTGCAGCACCAGCAACTTGGACAGAAGCACGTTCAGCTTCTGCGCTGCTGGATGCGTGCATGCATACTGTTGTCTCTTGGCAATCGCTTCAGTGATTGATTGCTGATGGAATGACTGACTTGGAGTTGGATGAGAAGGAGCATCAGGACCAGCAGATGATGGGAAAGACAGCTCCCTTTGGCTGAGGTCGTGGAGCCTTGACTGCCTGAAATCGGGTGTGGCGTGCCACTGGGTGCTGCTGATGCAGGCTGGACCACCACATCGGAGCCACGGTTCTCCCTGGCCACTTTATGGTGACGCTGCATATGTTGACGCAGGGCCGTGGTGTTATTAGTCTTGGGCTCATTAAACATTCCGCCGATCCTGCCAGTCCATGGGGGGTGGTTAACCCCATCTGTGCTGCTGTTAGGACTAAGGGAATACAAATTATCGTTAGAAATTAACGATTCCCGCTACCACTGGCACACTGGCCATGCTTCACCTTCTGCCCAAAGATTTTATATATGGCCATGTTCACCCCCTCCAGCGGCTTAGCAAAAAACTGCCACAATGCTGAGTAGGTGATTTTATCCCCAACACCACGCACTGACTGACTGCTACAGCCGCTGTTTCCGGAAACCCCTGCACCACTACTTTCCGGGCAGGTCAGGTAGGCTGCTGCGAAGAAGGGTAGTCTACCCCTGGGCCCGTTTGGCTCCCACTGCTGCCACCCTGCTGACTCCCGGTCACGTTACCACCTTACTGGCTCAGCCGCTGCCTCACGGGCAAGCTGCCACCCTCTTTTCCTGATGATGATGAAGCCCCTTCTTCACCTGCCTCCCAAGTGAGATCAGCTTCATCAAATTAACAGCAACAGTGAAGCCTCCTTACAGATATCTAGATCCTTTGCACACAAAAGCAGATCATCTACATACTGAAGAACTACCACTGATCCAAGAGGTGTCCAGTTAGTGAGAATAGATTGCAAAGCCTGCGTATACATGGTGGGCGAATTCTGTACACCTTGGGGTAAAAGAGTCCAGGTGTATTGATTTACCCCTAAATGTAAATGCAAATAAATATTGTAATGAGACACTGGAAAATACATTTGCTAGATCAATCACTGTGACACATACAGCTGTAGGTGGGACTTCTGATAACAAAGCGTGTGGATTTGGGACTATAAGGGTCTGCGAAACTGTTACTTTGTTCACTTCCCGGATGTCATGTACCATTCGATAGCTAACAGGTTCTCCCTTTACTGGCTTCTTCTTTACTGGAAACAAAGGGGGTATTTGTAGGGGATATAATTTTTATCAATACACCTGCCTGAAGAAAAGCGCCTATCTGACTAGTTACAGCCGCCTCTTGTGCATGGCTGAGCGGGTATTGCTTCACCTGAGGGGGTTGAGAACCGGGCTTAAGATGCACAGTGACCGGAGACACGGGGAGTTTCCCTATGTCTGTTCATCATTGTTTTTTTTTATATCAAAATAGAATAATTTATAGGTCTTTGAACTTATTAACAAATAACATTTTCTGGAGCTCCATACACACACACACTAAATACTGTTTTCTCTTAGTATTGCAGACATCATGCTCACTATCACACATTCTAATGTCGTGACATCACTTCACTCACAGTTGCAGCCCTCCATGTCTCCCTTACAAATACCCTGCTCTCCATCTGTATATGTTCTCTATCTCAGTAAACAGAATTATGCAAAATAAATGTGGAGCCCCAGTATTGGGTCTAGAACACAACAAAAGCCAGATATCCATCAAAGGAAGGAAAACCGAGCAAAGGGGAGTCCTCATTACAGAGATCACCAAATCCACCATATTAAGTGGCCCCTATGTCAAGATCCCACTTTTTTACAAGCTTTAAGGATGTGACAGGGAAGACCTAAGCCAGTTATCCATCCACAGATAGCTGTTTCAGGGTGTTGCCCCTCATCAATGTGGAGTAGGATTCTGGCTAACCAGGAGCAATGCCTTGGAGACTACTCAAACAAAACAATACCGGATCTCAGGGAGACCAGCTACAGGAAACACCGCGGAGCCTCATTTGAGAGTCTCAACACAGCAATCCAAAGTGCAAAGCTCCCTGGGAAACAGTAATATGCAAAATAAATGTGGAGCCCCAGTATTGGGTCTACAACATAATGAAAGACAGATATTCCTCAAAGGAAGGGAAATCGGCTTTTATTGTGTTGTAGACCCAATACTGGGGCTCCACATTTATTTTGCATATACTAAATGGTAAAACACTCAGTAACACTGACATGGAAAAGGATCTAGGAATTTTAATAAATAACAAACTAAGCTGTAAAAACCAGTGTCAGGCAGCTGCTGCTAAGGCCAATAAGATAATGGGTTGCATCAAAAGGGGCATAGATGCCCGTGATGAAAATATAGTCTTACCACTATATAAATCACTAGTCAGACCACACATGGAGTACTGTGTACAGTTCTGGGCTCCCGTGAACAAGGCAGACATAGCAGAGCTAGAGAGGGTTCAGAGGAGGGCAACTAAAGTAATAACTGGAATGGGGCAACTACAGTACCCCGAAAGGGTATCAAAATTAGGGTTATTCACTCTAGAAAAAAGACGACTGAGGGTAGATCTAATAACTATGTATAAATATATCAGGGGTCAGTACAAAGATCTCTCCCATCATCTATTTATACCCAGGACTGTGACTGTGACGAGGGGACATCCTCTGCGTCTGGAGGAAAGAAGGTTTGTACACAAACATAGAAAAGGGTTCTTCACGGTAAGAGCAGTAAGACTATGGAACTCTCTGCCTGAGGAGGTGGTGATGGTGAGTACAATAAAGGAATTCAAGAGGGGCCTGGATGTATTTCTGGAGCGTAATAATATTTCAGGCTATAACTACTAAAGATGGGTCGTTGATCCAGGGAGTTATTCTGACTGCCTGATTGGAGTCGGGAAGGAATTTTTTCCCCTTAAGTGGGGAAAACTCACAGGGGTTTTTTGCCTTCCTCTGGATCAACTTGCAGGAAACAGGTCGAACTGGATGGACAAATGTCTTTTTTCGGCCTTATATACTATGTTACTATGTTACTATGTTACTGTTTCTCAGGGAGCTTTGCACTTTGGATTGCTATGTTGAGACTCTTAAATGAGGCTCCGCGGTGTTTTCTGTAGCTGGTCTCCCTGAGATCAGCTATTGTTTTGTTTCAGTAAACAGAATTTATATGGGTTCTAGAACATATTTACTGGGCAACAGAGACACGGTATCCACAAGACAGACAAGACACAATACTTCCTCTCTCACTATTTGTCCGTCAGTTTTTGCTTCCCGGACTTACTTAGTTTGGCCCCCATATCTGTTTCTGTCCAATCCCAGGATTTTGGGTCTGGCAAACAAGGCACTTTAACACCCCAAATCCTGAATTATATATATATATATATATATATATATATATACATTTTACTTTCAGTTTCCTTAGAGTTTCCTTACCATTTCTAGAGTACTCTATACTGAAATAAATTTGCCAGCCGGGCTTTCCCGTCTGTAGCATCCCCAAGTCAGAGCAATGTGTGGGACTAACCTGGGGAATGCCAGTGATGGAGAGGTTGGCACGCTGTCCCTCTGGGGCACTCTCTGGGTTCTGGAGGGACACAGCCAGGTGCAATGTGAGGTGCCCTTGGTGTTGTAGATTAACGTGCCTATGGCTAAGCCCCTGATGTTTCGTGACGCCAGTGCCAGTAAACGGTGGCACACCGTATTTATAGTGAGAATAATGGAGGTGCAGACTTGTATCTTGAAACAGAATTCCAACTTTACTGAAACAGTGGTAATACAGAAGGCACTCTCTTAAACAGTTCTTTTGCAGACAATTGGCTTTGGCACGATCTCAATTACAGCAGGCTTATATCCAGCAAGGTAAACAGAGGGTTAAATAACAGGACTTTTGAATTGCAGGAGAACCTTACTTTCTTCCTGGCTTGTCCTGACTGGCAATTATACTTCAAGGCCCCAATGCCCTACTTCTGGCTTATATCCTTGAATCTCCAGTTTGCTGCGTACCTCCTCTGACATTACAGTACCTCTTGCTTTCTTAGACTTGCCTCTGCCTCTCTCAGCTTCCTTAGGCTGGTTAACCGTGGTGTTCCTGCTTCTGCAAATGTGGACTCAGGAGGGGAACCTTCTCCTTGGATCTGGAAACCGGTTACAGGGACTGCAATGCCCTCTCCTAGTCTGCAGGCTCCAGGCCTGCTCTGCTTTCACAGGCTCATGGCCTGTGCTTAACTCAGACACAGCCTAATCTGCTTTCCCCTTCCCTGACTGGGCCTTATATAAACTAGGGCTCCCTAGCTCCCTCTAGTGACTAGAGCTGGAATGAAATCCCTAGTAGGCCTGCACTTGGCACATTTCACAGTAACAGGGAAGTACATAGCATTACATTACATTTTAGGAAGATGACTTATACTAATCTCCTCAATTCCTGAGGGGAACAACAACACACAAGTGACCCTTCTGTAGTGACGGGCATTACAACTCCCGTACACTACATACCCCGCTGCTTTAAGCTGAGTACGACCTCGTACTCCAACAGGGCCCCGCCCGTCTGGAATTTTCACCTGAAAGAGAAAAAGGGACATGCAGGCATACATACACAGTGGTACCAATTTCATCTGCATTGACAATTATTATCAGGTCCAGCTGGCAAAGGAGAAGTGCGGTGACAAGGGGCGTCGTTCTCTTCCTTCAGGATAATGAGTGGAACTGGGGCGCTGACCTGGCGCAGCAGATGTTAAGGAATACCAGGATAGTCCATGACTGAATAAAACGATAGGTCCATAATAAAAGCAATATCACAGAGGCTCACACATAGGAAGTCCATCTCTGGGCACATAGACTTAGATAAAATTTTTGAGCGATAAATACGGTCAGCAGCACATACATAAAATGACAATACAGGACTCTGACAATACCAGGGAAACACCTTCCTGGCAAGTCCTGCGTATTTTTAAAGTGCTGACATAAAAGAACCCTTTCAACCTGAAATGGGGGTTAAAAGGGGATAAAGTGCAAATAAAAGCACAACTTGGATTTGTTAAAGTACTTTTTCAGAAGCAGGCAGGATGTCCCGGAACAGAAAGAGGCAGGCTGGGAGCAGTGGTTCACAGTGGCTACTAATTTGTCAAACATGCCACCGGCCGTGGGGAACTGGCAGCAAGCTCCACCAGCCTGGCAAACTTAAAGGAACAGTTCCTGCAACACAGATGATGTCCCTGTGAGGATGAGCAAAAATGACCCAGCAGGCCTACTCACAGATGTGTGTCAAACTCATCTGACTCCTCTGTGGGTGACACGGGTGGCTCTTGCGCCTGCTGATCATGCGGAGCAGGCCACAGCTGGGTGCCATCCGGATGGAAAACGATAACAGGCACCAAACTCCCCGGGGTCACAACCAGCTCAACTTCCTCTTTAAGGCCGGCAACTCGTCGGCGGCAACATGCATAGCTGAGCTCCGGTCTGTAGGGTATTGCTGGCTCTGCTGGACGGGATGCTGCAACTTGGCGCAGGCCATCAAGGTCTGTTGTGATCTGTTCTTCCAGCGCGTCTTTCCCACAGCTGGATTCCGGTTCAGTCGCAGCAGGGACGGGGGACGTCTCATCACTTTTCTTTAACAGCCCCGTATCACTCCGCCGGGCAGCACGTAGCACATCTTTCAGGACCTCCCCCTGCTTCAGGAGGCCTCGCCCTGCATCGGACCCGCCCCCTAGATACTTCGCAATCGGGTAGGCGGTGCTCACATTGTAGTCCACATACAGGGGCGGCATCCCGGGACAGTTTTCTCCTCCCTCTTGGAGGGTCTTGGCGCCAAATCTTCGCGCCACTGAGGACAGTGATGGCGCAGAAAAAAGTCCAACGGCGCCGGCGGCCATCTTGGGCGCCATGATGCAGCTATTCACTGACAGCAAGCGGTGGTATTGACATGTAAAACAGTCCATAATTCCACACTTTCACACCGCGCTTTTTCCTCCAGACTAGCGCAATATCCGGGAACGCTGCTGGGGTGATTTTTGCACAAATCTTGGCCACAAAAAGTTCAATAAACAAACAGGCGTTTTGTCACTTGGCAAACTGGTTAAGGCACAAAGTTCACGTTTTGCTCACAGTCCGTAAAACGTGCGTATCCTGTTCGTGACGCCAAAATGTAGCATCCCCAAGTCAGAGCAATGTGTGGGACTAACCTGGGGAATGCCAGTGATGGAGAGGTCGGCACGCTGTCCCTCTGGGGCACTCTCTGGGTTCTGGAGGGACACAGCCAGGTGCAATGTGAGGTGCCCTTGGTGTTGTAGATTAACGTGCCTATGGCTAAGTCCCTGATGTTTCGTGACGCCAGTGCCAGTAAACGGTGGCACACCGTATTTATAGTGAGAATAATGGAGGTGCAGATTTGTATCTTGAAACAGAATTCCAACTTTACTGAAACAGTGGTAATACAGAAGGCACTCTCTTAAACAGTTCTTTTGCAGACAATTGGCTTTGGCACGATCTCAATTACAGCAGGCTTATATCCAGCAAGGTAAACAGAGGGTTAAATAACAGGACTTTTGAATTGCAGGAGAACCTTACTTTCTTCCTGGCTTGTCCTGACTGGCAATTATACTTCAAGGCCCCAATGCCTTACTTCTGGCTTATATCCTTGAATCTCCAGTTTGCTGCGTACCTCCTCTGACATTACAGTACCTCTTGCTTTCTTAGACTTGCCTCTGCCTCTCTCAGCTTCCTTAGGCTGGTTAACCGTGGTGTTCCTGCTTCTGCAAATGTGGACTCAGGAGGGGAACCTTCTCCTTGGATCTGGAAACCGGTTACAGGGACTGCAATGCCCTCTCCTAGTCTGCAGGCTCCAGGCCTGCTCTGCTTTCACAGGCTCATGGCCTGTGCTTAACTCAGACACAGCCTAATCTGCTTTCCCCTTCCCTGACTGGGCCTTATATAAACTAGGGCTCCCTAGCTCCCTCTAGTGACTAGAGCTGGAATGAAATCCCTAGTAGGCCTGCACTTGGCACATTTCACAGTAACAGGGAAGTACATAGCATTACATTACATTACATTTTAGGAAGATGACTTATACTAATCTCCTCAATTCCTGAGGGGAACAACAACACACAAGTGACCCTTCTGTAGTGACGGGCATTACAACTCCCGTACACTACAGGTCCTCCACCCTCGGATTATAATCCTTCTGGTTCACCTAGTCAGGACTTACACACAGACCACCTTGGGGACCCACCAGGGTCTATAATAACCTCAACACGGGGTGCAAAAGATTGACGGTATGTCAGCTGTTCTGTGAGTCACGTCAGTCTCATCAGTCTTTTGCTTCTGTGTATACAACAATATTTCTTTAACAATTTCTCCTTAGTCTCTGTTTCACATGCAATTCAAATCCAAATATCAACTACTTCTGCATAAGACATAAAAAACAAAACAGACATATATCAGTATAACCAACAACATTCCAATCATCATGAACGTCCATATTGTCCATACCCGATAATCATAAGAATATTATCTCTTTTAGAGTTCTTTACCAAAATAGGCTGGACTGTAAATCAGCTTTTTAGACTCCAACTTCACACCGATCCAGACAGACAGGAGGAGAGGCACAGATTTTAGTAAGATAAAGTCTCTTACCTTGCAGTGCTGCTTTAAGTGAATCTATATGTCCTCTGACCGTTGTTATTTGGGTGTCGAGGGAGAGCCAATTAGTCCAACCCCACGTTGGGCGCTAAATTTTGTAAGGGCAATCAGCCCTTCTCTATCGATTATCGGGGTTCAAATTAAAGAAAGCTTTATGTGTACATATGTGTGAGAAAACTCACCTAGTCAAAATGGCTGAACCAAGTAATCTGATTTATTATAATACAACAGAGACTATTTAGCACAGTTCTTGGTATGCGCCCAAACCATACACGCAAATGGCATGCATAGTTAGTTTCCAGCTCTTAACCGCAGGCAGACAGAAACTATAAGTCATGACCATTTTGGTAAAAAACACCGACACTAAGAATCTATTTCGAGATACAAGAAATCTTGTCTCGGGAGCTAGTTACTTCCTCTTCACTTTGCAAGCACATTTAACCACTACAGGACCGCCTAACGCACGGATGCGTCCGGCCGGCGGTCCTGTAGCTCTGGCTGGACGCATTCGTGTGTCATCTCGCGAGACGCGAGATTTCCTGTGAACTTTTTTGCTGCCAAGATGCACAAAGGGGCCCAAGGGGCCCAAATTCCCATGAGTACCTTTAGGATTTCACAGGGCATTTTTACGCATTTGGATTCTCACGCTTTAGGGCCCCTAAAATGCCAGGGCAGTATAAATACCCCACAAGTGACCCCATTTTGGAAAGAAGACACCCCAAGGTATTCCGTGAGGGGCATGTCGAGTTCAAAGATTTTTTTTTTCTGGCACAAGTTAGCGGAAATTGATATTTTTTTTTTTTACAAAGTCTCATATTCCACTAGCTTGTGACAAAAAATAAAATTTTACATGAACTCACCATACCCCTCACGGAATACCTTGAAGTGTCTTCTTTCTAAAATTGGGTCACATGTGGGGTATTTATACTGTCCTGGCATTTTAGGGGCCCCTAAAGCGTGAGAAGAAGTCTGGAATCCAAATGCGTAAAAATGCCCTGTGAAATCCTAAAGGTCCTCATTGGAATTTGGGCCCCTTTGCACAACCAGGCTGCAAAAAAGTGTCACACATGTGGTATCGCCGTACTCAGGAGAAGTAGGGCAATGTGTTTTGGGGTGTATTTTTATATATACCCATACTTTGTGTGAGAAATATCTCTGTAAAAGACAACATTTTAAATTTTTTTATACAAAGTTGACACTTTACAGATATTTCTCTCACCCAGCATGGGTATATGTGAAAATACACCCCAAAGCACATTGCCCTACTTCTCCTGAGTACGGCGATACCACATGAGTGACACTTTTTTGCACCCTGGGTGCGTAAAGGGGTGTAAAGTCCAACGAGTACCTTTAGGTTTTACATGGCTGCTCACAATTCAGCCCCGCCCAAAATGCCAGAACAGTAAGCACACCCCACAAATGACCCCATTTCGGAAAGTAGACACCCCAAGGTATTCACTGAGGGGCATAGTGAGTCCGTCGGAGATTTTTTATTTTTTTTTTAAGTTAGCAAAAATGGAAACTTTATTTTTTATTTTTTTTCCTCAGAAAGTGTCATTTTCCGCTAACTTTTGAAAAAAAATTAAATAATACATGAACTCACCATGCCCCTCCTCGAATACTTTGGGGTGTCTTCTTTCTAAAATGGTGTGATTTGGGGGGTATTTATACTATCCTGACATTCTAGCACCTGAAGAAACATGACAGGTGCTCAGAAAGTCAGAGCTGCTTCAAAATGCGGAAATTCACTTTTTTGCACCATAGTTTGTAAACGCTATAACTTTTACCCAAACCAATAAATATACACTTATTGGATTTTTTTTTATCAAAGACATGTAGAACAATAAATTTATAGAAAAATTTATATAGAAATGTAGTTTAAAAAAAAAAAATTACAACAGAAAGTGAAAAATGTCATTTTTTTGCAAAAATTTCGGCCATTTTTGATTAATAGCAAAAAAAGTAAAAATGTCAGCAGCAATAAAATACCACCAAATGAAAGCTCTATTAGTGAGAAGAAAAGGAGGTAAAATTAATTTGGGTGGTAAGTTGCATGACGGAGCAATAAACTGTGAAAGTAGAGTAGTGCAGAATTATAAAAAGTGAACTGGTCATTAAGGGTGTTTAAGCTAGGGGGGCTGAGGTGGTTAATATCACATTATGACTTTGTCACAGATTAAATAGACTCTTACCCTTCACAAAAGTAGACAGAACTCTCTGGGGATTTGAACCAAGGATGTCTACATACAACACTATTAGCTTAACCTCTAATCAATAGAATCATAGTAACATAGTAACATAGTAACATAGTATATAAGACCGAAAAAAGACATTTGTCCATTCAGTTCGGCCTGTTTCCTACAAGTTGATCCAGAGAAAGGCAAAAAACCCCTGTGAGGTAGAAGCCAATTTTCCTCACTTAAGGGGAAAAAAATTCCTTCCCGACTCCAATCAGGCAATCAGAATAACTCCCTGGATCAACGACCCCTCTCTAGTAGCTATAACCTGTAATATTATTACACTCCAGAAATACATCCAGCCCCCTCTTGAATTCCTTTATTGTACTTACCATCACCACCTCCTCAGGCAGAGAGTTCCATAGTCTCACTGCTCTTACAGTGAAGAATCCTTTTCTATGTTTGTGTACAAACCTTCTTTCCTCCAGACACAGAGGATGTCCCCTTGTCACAGTCACAGTCCTGGGGATAAATAGATGATGGGAGAGATCTCTGTACTGACCCCTGATATATTTATACATAGTTATTAGATCTCCTTTCAGTAGTCTTTTTTCTAAAGTGAATGACCCTAATTTTGATAACCTTTCAGGGTACTGTAGATCCCTCATTCCAGTTATTACTTTAGTTGCCCTCCTCTGAACCCTCTCCAGCTCTGCTATGTCTGTCTTGTTCACAGGAGCCCAGAACTGTACACTGTACTCCATGTGTGGTCTGACTAGTGATTTGTAAAGTGGTAGGACTATGTTCTCATCATGGGCGTCTATGCCCCTTTTGATGCAACCCATTATCTTATTGGCCTTGGCAGTAGCTGCCTGACACTGGTTTTTGCAGCTTAATTTGCTGTTTATTAAAATTTCTAGATCCTTTTCCATGTCAGTGTTACCGAGTGTTTTACCATTTAATATGTACGGGTGACTTGCATTATTCCTTCCCATGTGCATAACTTTACATTTGTCAGTGTTAAACCTCATCTGCCATTTTTCTGCCCAAGCCTTCAATCTATCCAGATCCCTCTGTAGCAGAAAACTGTTCTCTTCAGTGTTAATTACTTTACACAGTTTAGTGTCATCTGCAAAAATAGATATTTTACTGTGCAAGCCTTCTACAAGATCATTAATAAATATATTGAAGAGAATAGGGCCCAATACTGACCCCTGTGGTACCCCACTAGTTACAGTGACCCAATCTGAGTGTTTACCATTAATAACCACCCTCTGTTTTCTGTCACTCAGCCAGTTAATTACCCACATACAGACATTCTCTCCCAGTCCTAGTATCCTCATTTTATATACTAACCTTTTATGAGGTATGGTGTCAAATGCTTTGGAGAAGTCCAGATATACGACATCCATTGATTTGCCGCTGTCAAGTCTAGAACTTACCTCCTCATAGAAGCTGATTAAATTTGTTTGGCATGACCGATCCCTCATGAAGCCATGCTGATATGGCGTTATTTGCTTATTTTCATTGAGATACTCCAAAATAGCATCTCTTAGAAACCCTTCAAACAGTTTACCAACAATAGATGTTAAACTTACCGGCCTATAATTTCCAGGCTCTGTTTTTGGACCCTTTTTGAATATTGGCACCACATTTGCTATGCGCCAATCCTGTGGAACATTCCCTGTTATTATAGAGTCCGTAAATATCAGAAATAATGGTCTGGCTATGACATCACTTAATTCCCTTAGGATACGGGGGTGTATGCCATCCGGTCTTGGCGATTTGTCTATTTTAATCTTTTTAAGTCGCTGTTGTACTTCATCCTGGGTCAGACAGGGCACTTTTAATGGGGGATTTACTTTTACATTCTGCATTTCATCTGACAGTTTATTTTCCTCAGTGAATATAGTGGAGAAAAAAATATTTAGTAGTTTTGCTTTATCCTCGTCGCTCTCTGCAACACCCCCCTCATTGCTATGTAGAGGGCTGACTTCTTCAGATTTATAATTTTTACTATTTATATAATTGAAGAACATTTTAGGGTTAGTTTTACTCTCTTTGGCAATTAATCTCTCGGTCTCTAGTTTGGCAAATTTTATTAGTTTTTTACATATTCTATTTTTTTTCCATATAGTTTATCAGTGCTTCCTGACTCCCCTCCTGTTTTAGCAATTTATATGCTTTCTTTTTGTCATTTATTGCCTTCTTTACGGTTCCATTTATCCACA
Organism: Bufotes viridis; assembly: GCA_033119425.1. Lineage (NCBI taxonomy): Eukaryota > Metazoa > Chordata > Amphibia > Anura > Bufonidae > Bufotes > Bufotes viridis. The sequence continues at coordinate 106,262,103 of CM065597.1, read as the reverse complement.
TTGGTTTCTTATTGTTCCTTCGCCTTTTATTCCTATAAGGTATGTACCTCTCACAATTAGATGTTGAATCAACACATAAAGTTACTTTGTTTCTCTATGCTTATCAGTAGAGATGAGCGAACACCTGGATGTTCGGGTTCGAGAAGTTCGGACGAACTTCCAGAAAATGATCGGGTTTAGGATCCGAACTCGACCCGAACTTTATCCCGAACCCGAACCCCATTGAAGTCAATGGGGACCCGAACTTTTGGGCACTAAAAAGGCTGTCAAATAGTCCAGGAAAGGGCTAGAGGGCTGCAAAAGGCAGAAAAATGTAGGTAAATGCCCTGCAAACAAATGTGGGTAGGGAAATGAATTAAAATAAAATAAAAAAAATAAAAATTAACCAATATCAATTGGAGAGAGGTCCCATAGCAGAGAATCATGCGTCATATCACCCACCACTGGAGAAGGCCACTTTCAGTTATTTCGGCCCCAGCACCCAGACCGAGGATACAGGTCCAACAGCAAGGAATCATGCGTCATATCACCCACCACTGGAGAAGGCCACTCAGTTATATTCGTCCCAGCACCCAGACCGAGGATACAGGTCCCACAGCAAGGAATCATGCGTCATATCACCCACCACTGGAGAAGGCCACTTTCAATTATTTCGGCCCAGCACCCAGACCGAGGATACAGGTCCCACAGCAAGGAATCATGCGTCATATCACCCACCACTGGAGAAGGCCACTCAGTTATTTCTGCCCAGCACCCAGACCGAGGATACAGGTCCCACAACAAGGAATCATGCGTCATATCACCCACCACTGGAGAAGGCCACTCAGTTATTTCAGCCCCAGCACCCAGACAGAGGAGAGAGGTCCCACAGCAAGGAATCATGCGTCATATCACCCACCACTGGAAAAGGCCACTTTCAGTTATTTCGGCCCAGCACCCAGACAGAGGAGAGAGGTCCCACAGCAAGGAATCATGCGTCATTTCACCCACCACTAGAGAAGGCCACTTTCAGTTATTTTGGCCCAGCACCCAGACAGAGGAGAGGTTCAATCAACTTTGGGTTGCACCGCAAGATCATGGTAAAGTTAAAAAAATGAGGATTCAATAAAGAAGTGCTCCGGAGTACCAGAATACATGGTTGAGGGGGAGGCAGTTATAAATGTCTATTCTGCACAAGGGAGGCACAGGTCCTGTAGGATCCATGCCTGGTTCATTTTTATGAATGTCAGCTTGTCCACGTTGGCTGTGGACAGGCGGCTGCGTTTGTCAGTAATGACGCCCCCTATCGCGCTGAATACACGTTCATACAAAACGCTGGCCGCCGGGCAGGCCAGCACCTCCAAGGCATAAAATGCTAACTCTGGCCACGTGGACAATTTGGAGACCCAGAAGTTGAATGGGGCCGAACCATCAGTCAGTACGTGGAGGGTGCAGACGTACTGTTCAACCATGTTAGTGAAATGCTGCCTCCTGCTAACACGTTCCGTATCAGGTGGTGTTGCAGTTAGCTGTGGCATAGGGACAAAACTTTTCCACATTTCTGCCATGCTAACCCTGCCCTCAGAGGAGCTGGCCGTGACACAGCTGCGTTGGCGACCTCTTGCTCCTCCTCTGCCTTCGCCTTGGGCTTCCACCTGTTCCCCTGTGACATTTGGGAATGCTCTCAGGAGCGCGTCTACCAGCGTGCGCTTGTACTCGCGCATCTTCCTATCACGCTTCAGTGCAGGAAGTAAGGTGGGCACATTGTCTTTGTATCGGGGATCCAGCAGGGTGGCAACCCAGTAGTCTGCACACGTTAAAATGTGAAAACTCTGCTGTCGTTGCGCAGGCACTGCAGCATGTAGTCGCTCATGTGTGCCAGGCTCCCCAGAGGTAAGGACAAGCTGTCCTCTGTGTGAGGCGTATCGTCATCGTCCTCCGTATCCCCCCAGCCACGCACCAGTGATGGGCCTGAGCTGTGTCGTGTGCCACCCCGCTGTGAACCTGCTTCATCCTCATCCTCCTCCAGTAGTGGGCCCTGGCTGGCCACATTTGTACCTGGCCTCTGCTGTTGCAAAAAAACTCCCTCTGAGCCACTTCTAACAGACTGGCCTGAAAGTGCAAAAAATGACCCCTCATCCTCCTCCTCCTCCTCCTGGGCCACCTCCTCTTCCATCATCGCCCTAAGCGTTTTTTCAAGGAGAGATAGAAGTGGTATTGTGACGCTGATAACGGTGTCATCGCCACTGGCCCTGTTGGTGGAGTACTCGAAACAGCGCAACAGGGCACACGGGTCTTGCATGGAGGCCCAATCATGGGTGGTGAGGTGGTGCTGTTCCGCAGTGCGACTGACCCGTGCGTGCTGCAGATGAAACTCCACTATGGCCTGCTGCTGCTCGCACAGTTTCTCCAGCATGTGCAAGGAGGAGTTCCACCTGGTGGGCAGTCACATATGAGGCGGTGAGCGGGAAGGCCAAAGTTCCGCTGTAGCGCAGACAGGCGAGCAGCGGCAGGATGTGAATGCCGGAAGCGCGCACAGACGGCCCGCACTTTATGCAGCAGCTCTGACATGTTGGGGTAGTTGTTAATGAACTTCTGCACCACCAAATTTAGCACATGCGCCAGGCAAGGGATGTGCGGCAAACCGGCTAGTCCCAGAGCTGCGACAAGATTTCGCCCATTATCGCACATCACCAGACCGGGCTTGAGGCCCACCGGCAGAAACCACTCGTTGGTCTGTTGTTCAATACCCCGCCACAACTCCTGCGCGGTATGGGGCCTGTCCCCCAAACATATGAGTTTCAGAATGGCCTGCTGACGTTTACCCCAGGCTGTGCTGAAGTTGGTGGTGAAGGTGTGTGGCTGACTGGATGAGCTGGTGGAAGCAGAGGAGGAGAAAGCCGAGTAGGAGGAGGAGGCTACTGGAGGCAAAGAAGGATGCCTTGCGATCCTTTGCGGCGGAAGGACGTGCGCCAAGGAACTCTCCACCTGGGGCCCAGCCTGAATGACAGCATTTCAAAGGCCAGTAGTTTAGAAATGCTGGCATTCAGGCCCAGGGCTCGAGGGTGGCTAGGTGGGAATTTACGCTTTCTCTCCAAGGTTTGTGAGATGGAGAGCTGAACGCTGCCGTGTGACATGGTGGAGATGCTTGGTGACGCAAGTGGTGGTGTCGGTGGCACATCCTCTGTTTGGTGGGCGGCAGGTGCCAACATTCCTCCCGAAGGCGGAGGAAGAGGCTGAGGCAGCAGCAGAAGAGGGAGCAGGGGGAGCCAGAGTGAGTTCCTTGCTTTTAAGGTGTTTACTCCACTGCAGTTCATGCTTTGCATGTAGATGCCTGGTCATGCAGGTTGTGCTAAGGTTCAGAACGTTAATGCCTCGCTTCAGGCTCTGATGGCACAGCGTGCAAACCACTCGGGTCTTGTCGTCAGCACATTGTTTAAAGAAGTGCCATGCCAGGGAACTCCTTGAAGTTGCCTTTGGGGTGCTCGGTCACTGGTGGCGGTGGTCAGTAGCAGGCGAACTCTCTTGGAGGCGGCTGTTCTGCTTTTGCCCCCTGCTGCCTCTTTTGCTACGCTGTTGGCTCGGTCTCACCACTGCCTCTTCCTCTGAACTATGAAAGTCAGTGGCACAACCTTCTTTTCATGTGGGGTCTAGGACCTCATCGTCCCCTGCATCGTCTTCCACACAGTCTTCCTCCCTGACCTCCTGTTCGGTCTGCACACTGCAGAAAGACGCAGCAGTTGGCACTTGTGTTTCGTCATCATCAGAGATGTGCGGACTGCGATGAGATGGTATTCCCATGTCCTCATGATCAGGAAACATCAGTGGTTGTGCATCAGTGCATTCTATGTCTTCCACCACTGGGGAAGGGCTAGGTGGATTCCCTTGGGAAACCCTGCCAGCAGAGTCTTCAAACAGCAAAAGAGACTCCTGCATAACTTGAGGCTCAGACAGTTTCCCTGATATGCATGGGGGTGATGTGACAGACTGTGCGCTTTCTGCAGAAGACTGGGTGGGAGATAATGTTGTGAACGTGCTGGATCCACTGTTGGCCACCCAATTGACTAGCGCCTGTACCTGCTCAGGCCTTACCATCCTTAGAACGGCATTGGGCCCCACCAGATATCGCTGTAAATTCTGGCGGGTACTGGAACCTGAGGTAGTTGGTTCACTAGGACGTGTGGCTGTGGCAGAATGGCCACGTCCTCTCCCAGCACCAGAGGGTACACTAACACCACCACGACCGCGTCCGCGTCCCTTACTAGATGTTTTCCTCATTGTTACCATTCACCAAGCACCACAATAAGAAAAAAATATTTGGCCCAATGTATTGATTTCAAATTCAGGCCTTTTTTTTACAGGCACCTAACACTATCTGCCTATTTATTTATGTAGCGCATTACACTAATCCAGGCACAGCAGTAACCACTGATTTAGGGGAATATCTCTTTTAGGGCTAGTATTTAGGCCCTGGATGAAAGGTATCCTTTTATGGACAGATTTAAACTAGGCCTGCAACAGCTGGAACACCAGATTCATTGTATTGCTATTTTGGCAATTGAATTTCACCCCAGAACAAAATATACCCTGTTACTGACAGATTTAAACTAAGCCTGCAACAGCTGGAACACCAGATTCAGGGTATTGGTATTTTGGCAATTAGATTTCAACCCAGAACAAAATATATGATTTGCAGGACACTATGAAACTTGGCCAGCCACAGCTGAAACCACTGATTTATGGTATTGCTATTTTGGCAATTGAATTTCACCCCAGAACAAAATATATGTTTTGGCGGACACTATTATAGTTTGCCAGCCAGAGCTGAAACCACTGATTTTATGGTATTGCTATTTTGGCAATTGAATTTCACCCCAGAACAAAATATATCCTTTGCAGGACACTATGAAACTTGTGCAGCCACAGCTGAAACCACTGATTTATGGCATTGCTATTTTGGCAATTGAATTTCACCCCAGAACAAAATATATGTTTTGGCGGACACTATTATAGTTTGCCAGCCAGTGCTGGGACACCAGATTTAGGGGATTGCTATTTTGGCAGTTGAATTTCACCCCAGAACAAAATCATTCACAGCTGTAGATCGATCACTTCATTAGGTGCTTTTGCAGACTTTTCCCTGCCTAATCTCGCCCTCACAGCAGCTGCGTCCTCTCTCTACACTAATCAGAGCAGTGTGACGTGCAGAGCTACGTGACTCCAGCTTAAATAGAGGCTGAGTCACATGCTGCACTTGGCCAATCATAGCCATGCCATTAGTAGGCATGACTGTGATGGGCTCTTAGGGCAAGAAGTAAAACAATAGCTGATTGGCTGCTGTTCAGCCCTTCAGAAAGCGGGAATAAATCGCCGAACAACGAACCCGAACTTTTTTGAAAATGTTCGGGTCCGGGTCCCGAACACCCCAAAATTCAGTACGAACCCGAACTATGCTCGAACTGTTCACTCAACACTACTTATCAGCCATCACACATTACTGGTGTCTGCATCAGCATATATTGTGCCTGTGAATAAAGCAGTAAAATGAATTTTAGCTTCCTGAGCAGATCTCAGTGTGGTGAAGCTATAGCACAATGTGTGTATAATACACATATATACAGTAGACATGTATAAGCCAGGACACAACTCTGCATATAGTGACTACTCAAATTTTTCAGGAGTCCCAAAAAAAAGTGATTCTTGCTACTAACTGCATACACACTTGAGAGAGGTGAATCAATGTATGAGCCATGTATGATGGAGGGAGGGCACATTTAGAAGATACAGTAAGTTGGTTTGCAGATCTGTGAGGAGGTAGCGAATCCTGCAAGTGAATCTAGTGAGACTCTTAGGGATCCTATCTTTGGAACTTATGTTTGGGTGGATGCCATCAAATAATTTAAATAATGTGATTTACAGATCTGATAATTAGACTCCTTCCTAAGAGATAAGAATACATTATTATATTGTACTGTAACTCTTTCAAGACAACAAAAAATGAAAAAGCCCTCAATCACCTGGAAATAGATGAAGATACAGTACATTAGTGCCCCTTTACTATAGTGCTGCCCATGTACTTTTAATAAAATAAAAAAGGACTGCTTACATCACACACCACTTGAATTTGTCTCTGATCTAGAGCTCAGTAAAATATAAAATATTAATTTTTTATATTAAAAGCCTGATATAAAAGAAGTGTCTTACCACTTTATCTATGGAGATGTAGTATACCAAAAACACAGTAAACCTAAAAGTCATTGTGACCCAGATGAGTGAAGAAAGTCAGATATCAGCATCAAACATCATTTGAATTTGTCTCTTATCTAGGGCTTAATAAAATGTTAACATTTTAGAGGCTGAAAGGGGTTTTGAACCCAGAAACACCAGATATGAGGCAAAGGCAATACCACTGAGCTACCAGCTTGCCTTGTATTAGCTTGGGATTTTCTTCATCTATGTAATTTAGCATACAAAAACACAGTAAACATAAAAGTCATTGTGACCCTGACGAGTGAAGAAAGTCAGATATTAGCGTCACACATCCTTTGAATTTTCCTCTTATCTAGAGCTTAATAAAACATAAAAAAATTTAGAGGCTGAAAGGGGTTTTGAACACGGGAAAACTGGATGTGAGGCAACTACATTAACCCTGAGCTACCAGCCTGCCTTGTATCAGCTTGGAATTTTATTCATCTATGTAACTTAGAATACAAAAACACAGTAAACCTAAAAGTCATTGTGACCCTGACAAGCGAAGAAAGTCAGATATCAGCGTCACACATCATTTGAATTGTCAGAGTCAGATATCAAAGTCAGGTTTCAGACTGGCATTATTTTGATACTTGACTATGATATCTTACCATGTCTTAAAACGAACACTGTACTCCTGACTTTCCATCTCCTCTCCTCCCACCAGATCAGAGCATTCATCACTCACAATTCCATATATTGTTTCTATGACTAATGGAGACTCACTCACAGCCTGGCTGGTTCTCACCACTCCACTTTCCTCTGTTACGTTCACAGACATAGTAGCTCCTTTCCCAGTCTTCTTTGCTTTCCGCCCCTCCCTACTCTTTTGCCTCTAATCCACACGTTAATTTACAATTGAAGTCTCCTCCCCTCCACTTACCCCTTCTTCCTCCACCATTCTTTCCTCCCTTTCCACTCCCCCCACTCCTCCTTCCCTCCAAAACTCCTTTTCCCTCCAGCCACCTCCGCACAATTGTTTGCTTATCATTCCACATTGGACATTTTTTTTGCAAGGTGCCTACTGTCTCGCACAAGTCACAAACTCTTATTTCTTTACAGTCAATCCTTTTGTGACCAGTTTTACTATAATTCCTGCACATGGCCAAACACATTACATTTCTTACAAAACCTCTCCCCACCAATAGAAAAAACAGCCAGAATGCATTCAAAACCATCCTTTGCACTCCCTGCAATTTTAAACTTAACAAAAAAAACTTTTAACATCCTCAAAATAGTTCTTAAGGAAAGTTTCAACAGAGTTACTGTGTCTGATACTTTAGGGTTGTACGTGTAATATAACCACTTTTCATCCTTGCTGAAATAATGGCTCCAACACAATCTTCTCCATTACAACAGATCTCTTCTACTCCTTAACTACTTCATTACCGGAGTGTTTATCTTCTTTCCTTACCAGGCCAATTTTTCAGTTTTTGCAATTGTCCTATTTAACTGCAAATAACTATTTTCTGAGCCAACCTACCTATATTTGATATTATTTTTCACACCTTAGACCTTTCTTTTATGTAATTAGAAGACAGATACACTGTATTTTTTTATTTTTAAGGAAAAACTGAAAGTTATGAAAAAAAAATATATTTTTACATTCTTAGCAATATTTTTTGACTGTTATTAAAAAACATGTCTAAAACCATTACTGTATGTGTGTACTATGAACATTGATGATACTGTATTTGTGAAGTTTACCTACTGGCTGGGCCCACCATGAGACCTGAAAAGAGTAGAGCTCATTATAGATTTTGGAGGCCTATTTTTCTATTGCTGGTTTTATGGCACCATACCGCCAGAACACATATTGTACAGTGCCAAAACCTGACAAACACCCACAAAGAGACTCCTTTTTATTATATTGACCCCCTAAGGAATTCATCTTGGGGAAATTTAGACTTTTTGTGCCTTTGTCTTTTTTAGGAAAATTGAATGAATTTAGGTGGACAAAATGAAAATACTCTTTCACTATACTGCCAGAACAGATTTTGTCAACTGCCAAACCATAAAAAGCATCTTCTATTTGATGACACCTTCCCCACCTTTCTTTGTGAAAGAGAGAGATTTTTATTTTGTTTGTGTTTAGGTAAGAAATATACGTTCCATCACAACCTATTTATGACAGAGCAGAATGTTTTTGTCCAAATCCACTGAATTATTCTTCTGCCAGTTAGTTTTGCTTCCAGTTTGAGTAATGGTGTCAGGGAAATGCCTTTTGCTCAGTCTACTGACAGACTCAGACCCAGAGCTCACAGGAATATCACCTGTTGTGTACAGTAGTGATTTTCTAACTTCATCTTGAAAATTTAGAAACGAACCCTGATTTCCAGATTCTTTGTATACAACATAGGAATTGTATACTGCTAACTGCAGCATAAACAGAGATACCTTTTTCTACCAATGTTTGGATTTTCATAGCGGCAGGTATGGTTTCATCATTTGGTCACTGAAATCTAGTGCCCCCATGTACTTATTATATTCAATGACACAGAGCGGCTTTTCAGTATCTCTGTATTTCACAGCCAGCAATTCTGAGCTGGACAGAAACGCTGATTCTCCTTTCTTTAGATTTTTAAAGACTGAGGCCTGCAATACATCTGCGTCCTCAAAATACTGATTTAGGAGATTGATTTACCTGCTTCCCCCAAATATTGATTGAGGCCTGCGAAACACCTGCTTCCACAAAATACTAATTAGGAGTATTTATATACCTGCTTCCACCAAATATAAATTGAGGCTTGCGATACACCTGCTTCCACATAATACTGATTAAGGGGATTGATATACCTGCTTCCACCAAATATTGATTGAGGCCTGCGATAAACCTGCTTCCACAAAATACTGATGAAGGGGTTTGATAGACCTGCTTCCACCAAATATTGGTTGAGGCCTGCGATACACCTGCTTCCACTAAATACTGATTGACGCCTGTGATATACCAGCTTCCACAAAATACTGATTAAGGGGATTGATATAGCTGCTTCCACCAACTATTGATTGAGGCCTGCAA